>JAZKJV010008763.1:0-237636 GCA_037367405.1 Ottelia alismoides
AGTATGGGAGAAAGGGGGAGTATTATGTAGAGTCAACAGGTCTTGATCCAGATTCAGATGCAGATGCCAGATTTCCAGACCATTCAGATTCCAGACTCTACAGTTCGGTTTCAGACTCGACGATTGTCTTCCGAGTCCAGGTTTCAGACACGCACGAGTGTGCGGTCATTGTCAGATGAGCATAAGTTGCCATCTTTGTCAGAGGTCCCCATCATTCTTCTTGTTGTCAGGCCAGAGTTTTCATGTGAGCCATAGGGACTCCAGAGCAGAGGACCATTCCCTTGAGGTCAAGGGTTTTCATGTGGTATCATAGGTACACCAGAGCAGTGCATCATTCTCTGAGCCAGATGGGAGAGACCCAGTTCTCCGACGAGGAGACTTCAGGCGCAAGTTCAGACTCGATGGTCAGATTCCGAGTCTTCAGTCGACTCACACTCCAGCCCGTTCGTCCTCCTCACCTGCACGGCATGAGAAGCAACGTCCTCGACAGCAGCATGTGCGCGTTGGGTTGATATTGTCCGTAGTGTCTTGTAGCGTTGAGTTGAGTTTCTGTATGTTTGTCCAAGCTGAGCATTGCATGCTCCAGCTTGAGGGGGAGTGTTGGAGCACAAGTTGTAAGCGCCTATTGTGTTGTAGCAGGGTAAATGGATCCTGGAGGAGATCCATTTACCCCACCCAGTTGTTTAGTCCCACATCGTCCAGTGGTGGGACTCGGAGGCTCTGGAGAGGCTATATAAGGAGCCCCAGACCTCCTGTACTCATTGAGAAAAAGCAATGAAGCATATGCCCCTTTGAGGGCTTCTCCCGTGGTTTCATCCCGCTCCTCACGGAGTAGGGTTCCACGTAAAATCCCGCGTTCTTATTCTTGTTTATCTTTTCCATGTTTTCGCTTCCGCTTCCGATTTTCTAACAAAAACAATTTGGGAATGAGAGTGACATATCTGAATAAGGTTATTTAATAATTAGTCGTCCCATCTGCATAGTCGGTCCTACTAGTTTCCTGACTTTTTTAACAGTGTTTAGTAAGAATTCAATTGCTACTTTTATCTCATTACGTTATTTTTGAGAATGTCCAAATTTATATTATTATACGTGTCTGTGTATGACAAATATTAGTGGTATTTAAAATATTTTAAAAAAACAGAATAAATTCAACTAGTTACCTCATTTCCGTTTATTCTGTATTCATCGCCCCTTCTCAGACTGCCGACTACTAAATTTTGCAACAAAAAAAGATTCGAGCTATGACACAAATATGAATCGATGCCATACAAGAATACGCAAGTAACCGATATTACTCAAAGCAAGTATATCAAACATGATGGAAATTATGAAAAGGTTCTTCTTTACGTTTTAATACATTGGGGCGAACACCTATGAGTGCTTCCCCCTTTTTTGAGCGTCAAAAAAAAAAATTATGAAAAGGTTGAAGTCACTGGTTGAAGATCATATAGGTGAGGACTGTGGGGCAACCTGAATGAGAGAAAATGCAAGTAGGAGAAACATGGTAGGAGAATTTGTATTTGCCTACCAGACTCCCCTTGGTTCGGATAATTTTTTAATGTGACCATAGAACAACTTTGGAAATGTCTTTGGATCCCTACCAATCTCCTTGGTCATTCTTTCGTCTTTCTAAAAAGAGAGAAAAAACAACTCGGGAAATGAAACGGCCCGTATCAGGTTACATAGTGAGTTTATTTATGTTATTATGTTATTTGACCATGATGTGGGATAGATACCGTTACGGTTTCATCACTTCATGGCTATTTTCTTAGCATTGCTTTTACCAAACACTATTCTGTTCTCACATACAATTGGAGCAATTTTACCATTTACAGGGTTTGATTTGATGTACTTGTTGTTTATTTGTTTATGTTTCTCTGGTTTTAGAAATTTGATGTACTTGTTGTTTATCTGGTTTATGTTTCTCTGGTTTTAGCATCATTGTCGTCGATGTGGTGGTCTGTTTTGCAATAATTGCACTCAGCAAAGGATAATTTTACGTGGTCAAGGTGATTCTCCTGTTCGGATATGTGAACCCTGCAAGAAAATCGAGGAAGCAGCTCGCATTGAATTGCGTCATGGCCATAGAACTCGAAAAGCAAAAGGTCTGGTCTCGTTTTTCTGTATGATGCCGTTTGCATTCAATAATAAGCTTATGATTGTCCAAGTTGGATTTATTCTCCATCTTTCCAAGTAGGATCTAAGTCCGAGATTGACTCAAGATAGATCTGAATGGAGGCAAAGAATCCATGTAGTCGATCCCACTTGATGTTGGAAAAAGCTTTATTGTTGTATAGGGGGTGGTAGCCAGACCAACAATAGGTGCATAGTCAGAAGTAGAAGCGGGCTTACTTTGTAGCATCTACATGAGTCAAGAGTAATCCGTAAAGGAAAATCGAATCATCTGTCCTATCTGTCCTAGATCTGCAGTCATTTTAATGATAGTCGAAAAAGCATAAGACTCAATGGAAGCTTGATTGGCCATAAGAGGTTTACTAAGCTTCGCCCAACTCCTATTAGACAAATGATTAAGCATATGCCAACCAATACACGAAGGATAACTTTGTCTTCAACTACGATCAGAGTCATGACCTCAACCATCACGAAATCGGAACAACCATCATATCCAGATGTCATTAAAAAGGATGTATTCTTTGCTATTGAACATTACCAGACCAGCCAATGACAGAATCAATCTGCTGTAGATGTCCAAATATTACCCACAACGATGGAATAAAGTCGGAGGTAAGTAAATGATCCTTTTGGCAGCGAAGACTCAATCTACAAGATACTTATAAACCCACTATTTAAATGCTCAGTAATTTGCTTAGTACATCATGCTAGTTGAAAGACAGTCAGCTCCTCATATAGATCGATGATTTGGTGATAGTTTTGAATGAGGGAGGATTCCTCTTGAGGGATGGACCAAATTTGCATATAGGTTTCAACCAAGCGAGATTCAATCTGTTGCCGAGAATACGTCTAGGACAACTCCTCCCACATTTCCTTGGTAGTCTTTTTGTATAAGTTTTTGGCATTAATGGTATACTCTATACTCTTGGTCAACCAATTAATAACCTGATAAGTGTCTTGGAGCTATGGCTTATATTACTTGTCTACCTCCTTGAGAGGTTCTTTCATAATATATAGTTTTTAAAATCTTTGGTATTGATAGTTCTCTATACCACAATAGACGAGGTGGATACTCGAGGCTCTATCTCGAAAGGAGTTTTGGCAATTGCGATCAGATTAGAAAAGAGAAGAAAGAAAAATCATGGTCTATTCAAGCATCAACTCTTTGTGAAGATATACCGCTTCTCATAAAGAGATCGTGGCATTGATGGGGCTGCTAACGAACTAGGGAGGATAAGGTGCTACTAGGGCCTAATGACGACAGAGGTGGGGCCACATATGGCAATAACAAGGCTACTACATGCATAGCGTGCGTACGGGTCTACTACCAACATCGACGACATGGCGAAATGTGGTGGTGGTTAGGGTTTCAATAAGATGGCCAAATATAGTATCCCAAAGGGCCCAAACATAGTATCACATTTAGCAGTCAAAGTGTGGTAGTAACTTATAAGTAGTGGAGGCTACTGCAAGACAACTTGACTTAAGTATTTTTTGCTTTGGTCAAGGACTCCAGATGGGACAAAGCCCAACAAGTTATATGGGCTAGTAATCCCTGATAACGGATCAGGCTTTAGTCCCAGGACATTACAGATGGTAGCAGAGCCTTGTTTCCTCTAATAGTAGAAAGGACTACCCAAAAGGTGGAGCCACTTCTACCATAGAGTTAGGAGGACAGGGCTACCCAAGAGGTGACGCCGTCACTGTCACTAGGAATAGATCATTCGCCATTACGCAACGATGATGCTGCGAATATAAATGGGGTGATTGTCGCACCCCAAACAAAGTATTAAATCTAGTAATCACAAAATGTTGTAGTAGCTTATAAGTAGTGGAGGGCTTGGTGGCTACTACTAGACAACTTGATCTTTAACATTTTGGAGGTGATTGTAGCATTCCAAGCATAGTATTACATCTAGTAGTAACAAAGTTTAGTAGTAGCTTATAAGTAGTGGGGGCTACTACTGTACAATTTGAGCTTTAGCATTTTGGGCTATGGTCAATGGCTCTAGTTGAGTCCAAGCCCAACAAGTTCTATGGGCAACTAATCTCCTATAAGGGACCGGGTCTAGGGACCAGGACATTACAGATGGTATCAGAGTAGATTACCTTTAATAGTGGAAAGGAATATTTAAGAGGTGGAACCGCCCTTACCATACAGTTAGGAGGAAAGGGCTACCAAGAGGTGAAGACACCACTGTTATTGGGAATAGATCATGGGTTCGTGCGCAATGAAGATGTTGCAAATATGAGTGATGGTGATTGATGCACCCCAAATATAGTGTCACATTAGTAATCACAATAAAATGTGGTAGTAGCTTATAAGCGGTGGGGTTGGGCTTAAGCATTTTGGGATGTGGTCAAGGGCTCCAATTGGACCCAAGCCTAACAAGTTATCTAAGCTAGTAATATATGATAACGGACCAGGTCTAGAATATGGGACGCTACATCAAAGCTCCAATCTTGGATCATCGTTTTGATACCATGTGAAAAAGATGATGGATTGAGATGATTACGATTGAAATAGTAGGGTTTCTTGTATAGAGATGAAACCCTAAATCTAATGGTGGAAGGTTCAGTAATGTCTTCAACGGATTTATAAATAAAAGAAAATTTAAAATAATAAAACATCAATAACATATAGATGGATGTGCTCCTCCAACAGAACTTGGATGCCCATTTGATCGAATGAAATGGGGGTGTTGGACATCTTCTATTCATGCCTTTCCTTTCCTGAGATGTGTGGAGTTGCATAGAAATCTGGTGGCTAGATACCTCCATGTAACCATCTTTCTGGTGCTTTTTTCCATGTCTTTAATTTTTGACAAAATTCTATGACATATCCCTAGAAATTTCTTTTCCCCAGCTCACCGATATTGATATCCCTCTTTCCATATATAGGATTTCCCCCAATTATATCTTCGAAATGGACGAAAGGTGAACAACCTTAGTAAATTTCTCAAAATGCACATGATATTAATGAAATTTCTTGCTATTTTGTTATATCTTTATGTGTTTTTTTTGGAGAGAGTCGTTTATAGTGCCTCCTTAGCCATAGTCTCCTTGCTATGATAAGAAGCTCGAGATCTAAATGTTCTGTGCAACCCCATATATAATTAGAATTAGATGACTATTTGTGATAATTTAATAGCTTATATACCCAAATAATACATGCATATTCGATTAGGTTTCAAATACTCCTACCGCAAGCCCAAAATAATGGGGCACATGAGCCAAGGTTCCAAATCTCGATTTCGATCTCGTTTCGGTGACCTGGAAAATTGAAATTTCGCCGAAATTTCGAGAAATTTCGACGATTTATGTGGAAATGTCGGAAAAGCCTCAAAAATCCGATTTTCCCTGATTTTATTGGAAATTTCGATATTCCAATTTATTAGAACAATAAATAACATACACATACACAATTATTTCACCCATATTGGTCATCTATAACCCTTATATAGACATATTGGTCATATCAGTCATATCGGTCATATCGGTGATATTGTTGTAACATTGTCAATACATAATAAAACAAAGTAATAGTCTTACAACAAGTTACAACAAGTGAAAATTATTAAGAACATGCATATTAATGATCAATGCAATAAAAGATTAAAATATAGTACCTGGTGACATGTTTTGTTCAGAACCAAGAGTTCCGCAGTGGATCTGAATGGCCCCCCCTTCCTTGCTGTCTCTCATAATGCATCGCAGATTCAATGAACTCGCAGTAAGTCTCCCATGTCATGTACGAGTACATGACCTTGTAATCCATCACATACTGCCTGTATTGGTGGTCATCGATGCCTATGAGTATCCCGAGATGGGGATAAGCAGCACTGGATCCTGTATTACAAGTGGCACGACGAGGCTGCGAACTACTGCCCTGAGATCCTCGGGACGACGATGACGGAGTAGGAGAAGATGTCTGCGGAGGAGGAGGAGGAACTGGCGTGTATTCAGGGAAGAAACCGTAGCTGTCACCCCCAAAGAAGCTACCCTAGCTCTGCTCAGGTTGGCTACCTTGGTAGTTGTCTCCGTTGTAGCTACTGTATCCCCCATACCCACTGTAACCACTGTAGTACTGAGGAGAAGGAGGAGGAGGTCCTGGCGGAGGAGCATGAAAGTATTCCGGGAAGACGCCAAATGATCTCTCATCGTACGACGATCCATATCCGCCTAAAGGACTTGGTGCTCCTCCGCGATATGGGCTATCAATGTCCATGAAGCTCAAAGAACCTATAGATGATGTCAAATCGTCTATGTAGCTGTCGGTTGAACGATGGCCTCGACCGTACTCGTAATCCGTAGGCACTGGACTCGGACTTGGAACAAATTGTCCGTGTGTGTTCCGCTGTCGCTCCATATATTCACGTCCTGCATGTAGCCCTTCCTGAAGTCTGGTATCTTGTGGTCCATGAGCACTCCCTCCTGACCCACCTGAGTTTGTCTCCCCACCACCACCAGGTCCACCACGACCAACATCATCATCATCACCTCCACTGTCATCCTTTGACCTTGATTTGGATTTGGAGCTACTCGAGAGGATTTCATCAACATCCGCATCAATCTCGCCCTCCAACCCTCCAACAGGGTCTGTAATCCGCCCGGATCTTGCCAAATAGTCACCAACGTCTGCTCCCATTTGCTGGCTTATGTTCTCATTTGGTCTTCCACCTGGCTGATCGAGAACGGGGGTACCATTGGAATCCATCCACCTCTGGAGAACGTCTTCATCAGCATCGTCATCGTGCATCTTGAAAATGTATGCAAGATCAATAGGGTCCGTGTAGTCATCTTTGTCTTGTCCCTCCCTTTCATGTTTCAACTTCAGCCTCAAGTTGTAATGCACGTAGACAAGGTCATTGAGCTTCTTTTCTCCCAACCTGTTCCGTCTTGGAATGGATCAAATTGAACGTGCTCCAGTTCCTCTCACAACCGCCAGCAGATGCGGTTTGAGACAACACTTTCACTACTACACTTCGAAGGTTGGGAGCTTCCATCCCGTATAACAACCACCATTCGGTTGCAAAAAAAGAAAAAAGAGAGAAATCAATAGCAGGAATAAATGAACACACAAGTAATGGTTTTATTTGCCTTCGTCCCTACCAGGAAGAGTATTGCCCCGTCCGTTGACCGCAGTAATCCGACCGAAGGAACCCAACACATCCCGGAAATACTTAGCCTGCGCAATGCACTCATAGGTTTAAGTCGTAGTGTCGTACTACATCTTTACGAAATTTCTTGTGACTCCAAATTTAGCTAGAAATTGAGGATTACCTCGTTCATGCACATGATCTGTAACTTCTCGTCCTTGACGAGCTTCTCCACCACAATCTGTACGGCTGCTAGAAGGTCAGCATTTGTACCAAGTCCATTCTTGTACTGGTACTTAGGATTGAAGTAATAAGCTGCACAGAAAGCCACGAACAAGCTCATTTATGATGTCCAACCATAGAAATTTAAAAAATAAAAAAAAAATCCATTTTTACATAATACATACCGGCCTTGTGAAGAGGATGTGAGAGCATCTTGGACCATCGCTCGTCTATGATGTCCAACCATGCTTTCGATCCCTTTCCAATCGCTTCTCTGACCTTCTCTCTCATGCAACGCATTGCCTCGTAGATGACTCCCATGGTGGGCTTCTTGTCGCCATCCACGATCCGCAATGCAGAAATAACTGGATCCATGATCCTCGTAACCCGAGTCACGTCATCCCAAAAGGAGATATCATTGATCAATATCTCCACCTTCCGTCCTCCTTTAGTTCGAGTTTCAGGTATCTCAAACCACTCACCCTAGCAACACATGGTTTTCAAACCCGTCTTATGTTGCTTGAGGCTTTGCAACGCTATAAAATTGGTTGCAAAGTGTGTGATGCCAGGCCTCACCAACTCCCCATTGCACATCCGCCTCATCAGTGCCAACACTTTGACGTGATTGTAGATGAATGTGGTGATCATTCGTGCTTTCTCCGCAACCCTTGAGATGAGCTTTCTCTTCCTGAAATCCTTAAGGATCAAATCAATGCAATGCGTAGCACACGGTGTCCAAAAAATTCCGTAGCTGCTGGACTTCATTATTGTTTCACCAGCCTTCTTGAAGTTGCTGCCGTTATCCGTCACAATTTGCACAATGTGCTCTTTCCCAACCTCCTTTATAACGTCCTTCATCAACTTCAGAAGGTACCTGTGGTCCTTCACATGCTCAGATGCATCAACATATTTCAAGAAGATTGTCTTCCCATCGCAGTAGACAAGGAAGTTGATGATCTGCTTCCTCGTGTAGCTCGTCCACCCATCGCACATCAATGTCACCCCGTACTCTGGCCATCTCCTCCTCAACTCGGCGATGTACTTATTCATCTCCTCTTTCTCCATCCCCAGATATTTGTTCATGATCTCGTAGGATGTAGGAGCCTTCACTCCCGTTCCCGCTGCAGCGATCTCATCAATGGCATGCTGCAAGAATGGCCCGCCTGCAATGTTGGCAGGAATGCTCTCCCCAAAGAAGAGCTTGCTGATGGCTTTTCCCACCCTTTCTCGTGCATTAGTGAACATTCCCTTCACCGTTTTCTGCCTCGGATCCTTGCTTGCCTTGTATTGCATGGATCCGCTCCTCGTCAAGAAGAGCTCAATTCCCTTCCCCTTGTGTTTCTTGGTGGGTGGTGGTACTGGTACGCCTCCAGAACCACTCCCACTCCCACCTGCACCATACAAGCCGCCCCATGCACCACCGAGTTCTCTCCTCTCGAACTCGCTCCTCAATGATTCTTGTGTAGCCCTTCTGTATGCCCTCCTCTCTGCTGCAGTCGTCTGAATGTCGGTGGGGTACACAAAATCATCGTCGTCTGAATCAGAAATGACGTTGAATTCTTTCTCGAACATGAACTCCTTCATTTGTTCTTCCCTTCTTACTCTCTCCGTCTCATTTTCCTTCTTTCCGTCCAAGCTCGCCTTGACCTTGTCCCTCACATCTTTGGGACAACGCGTGCACTTGGCAACATTCTTGTTGTTGCCAACAAGATGTTGCTTCATCCTTGTGATCCTGCCTCCTCCCAACTTCTTCCCACAGAATTTGCATTGTGGCTTCGCCTTATTTCCATCAGGAGCGGAGGCAAAGCTACAGCCAATGTCCCCACTGAATTCGCCTCTCTGATCATCAGAACTGTCAGATCCAGAACCAGAATGTGACATGGTGATGATCATCGAAATCTGCGAGGAAATTCAAGAACAAACATTAAGTTGGCATACATTGCAACCGCTTATGAATATGCAAATTATTTTATGTTTTTAATTTCGAAATTATTATATATTTAATTTTTCTAACACCTACTTTTCCGATTTACAGAAAAAGGACATTAGATCTATACATTAGGATCTTAGATCTACAAATTAGGAGACTATTTTCAAGAAAGACTACCTAAGTGACACAAAATATGAACAAAAATCTAATATTTAACAAATGATTTTCGGATTTTCTATATTGTTAAATTTTATTAATCCAAAAAAGTTCCTGATTATGATTTCTACTTCCAAAACTCAAGATCCGAATATATAATACCCCAACTCATTATCGTTCCACATTAAACCTCAAAAGCCCCAATTTCCTCTAACATAGATCCAACAAAATGTTCTCCAACTATGTTTTACTTCATGTTAACTTCAGATCTGAGATACAATGATCATAGCTAGCTCTATTGTGCAATAAAAACACAAAAGCCCCAATTTTCGTCTCCAAATCTATAGCTATTTTTGGGGAAATCTCTCAAATTAAACACCATGGCAAGCTATATCAACATCCTAACAGTGAAATCCCTAAAAAAATATTAATTTGATGAAGAATCAGCCTAATTTGGCTTACCTCGAAGGAAGAGGAGTTTGGAAGAGGAAGGAGAAGCTCTTGGCTGAACTCGGTCGAAATGGGGTGGATTCGACCGAAATCTCGACATATCTCGACATATCCATGAATTTTTTAATGCAAGATTCCATATGTCGGCCGATATCTCGAGATGGGCCGATATCTCGCGAGATTTCGCTCGAAACCGTGTATATCGATATATATAGTAGTTTCGAAAGCCTGGACTCGTCGAAACCAAAATTTCGGCGAAATTTCGTCGAAATTCCGCGAAATTTCATTCCATGGCATGTGCTCTACCCCTAAGCCCTCCTACCACCACTTGATAAGATATTAATGAGGCCTCGGTTTCAGATTGCTCACATGAGATTGTTATTGTTGTTAAACCATAAACATTGTAAGACATATTTATAAGTAGCATATGTGATACATAGATCCATCCCAAATATTTCTACTTATTATATCTAGTAGAGTAAGTATCTACTACCTAGTTTCTTTTATCTAATATTTTTTATATCTTATAAATTCTTTTATCATTAAACCTTTTTAAATGCAAAGATGAGGAAGCACGCATAAATACCCCTACCTATCAATTTATCTCAAATATAAAAGTCATTGCAAAATCTAGTACTCGAGATGGGTTCTTGCAAATAGACCACATTTTCTTATAGAGATGCGCATCCAAATTGCATAAACCATGGCGATAGGCCTAAGCAGATCCGAGGGTGACGTGAACTGGGCCTCCACTAAAGATTTGAGAACCTCTTCAAGCAATACATATATACCCACGAGATATTAAGGATCGCCTAGACGTCACACGCATGCATTGTTTTTAAAAAACGTGCCTCGAGGCGTTTTTCAAGGAAAAATGCCTCGAGGCTATAGCCTCATGCAACCTCAGTGAGGCGTGCGCCTCGAGGCACTTCCTCATGTAGGAGCTGGTTTTTTTTATTTTTTCTACAATATTTTTTCTTTTACTTTTAATTGTAAGCTTTTCATCTTTCGTAGACAAGTATTTTCACGATTCACTGAAACGTATTTTTTAGTTTATTAACATATTAATATTATTTTTACTTTGTTATGCATGTTCTCTACAAATTAACATGAACAAAAAAATGAGTCTTGAGTTCTTAAATCTAATGCCTCTACTCTGTAGTATGAATCAAACATAAATGCCTTCTTTATTAACATGTTTGGATGCAAGTCCCCTACTTTGACCTAAATTTAGAGAAGTATCTTTTTGTAAACATGTCTCATCTTTTCTTCTATTCAATCAGGACTAAATTAATGCACATGAAAGCATGCATGAACAAAGATGGTCGTAACATGCAATATTTAAGTATTTTATCCCCCAATCCTTATGGTAAAGTAAAAAGTGATCCTAATTCACTGCTTACTCTCTTATCATTCTCAATTGGCTGACACACATATCTCACCTAATTTTGAAAATGGTGTGTTACATCTAGTCTCTTTAGTTAAATTTTATTCAAAACTTTAAATTCTACAGAGAGCTACCCATTATTGTGCTTGCATATCCATATTTACTTGACTCATTACAGATTTAGAGTCCAAAAAATAGAGTTATATAACAACTTGGATGTTTAAACCATGATGTTAGCCTTGAAATGTCATGGAGTTATGTATTTAATCATAACTATTTAATTTATAGAACTTGAAAATTGTAATTACAATTAATTATTATGTATCATGGAAAATTTTCTTTCACGAGTGAGGCTTATGCCTCGATACACCTCGAGGCTTATGCCTTGAGGCAATACCAGGAAAATGCCTCGATATGCCTCACGTTCTCAGAAGACATCTATGTTGCAAATAGCCAGAGAAAACAAATTTTAATCTTCATGGGAATATTTAGCTTCCAAATAAACTTACGGTCGCAGACTAAAATCCTAGAGTTACGCACATCCAAGGTTGAGATGGCTTTGTACTTTTTTTGAGACAAAAAAGAGGGGAACCCATGAATCTTGCAGTAAAAATCGAGTCATAGAATGCTGTGAGATTCTCCGTGGTAACCCAATCAATTCCCAACTCGATCTAAACTACATTCATTTTTTCGCAGGTAAAGAAAAGATGATTAATACTCTCTTCTTCCTCATCACAGATGATGCACGTGTCACTGCTTCCTGCAAAGATTCTGGACCAATGATCTCTTATTAAGACGCACCTTTTTATACATTAGCCGCTAAAAAACTCTAATTCGCGATGGCACTTTTAGTTCTCACATAAACTTGCAATCTCGAACCATATTCTCCGTTAGTAGTATTGAAGGTTTGTCGATGGCTTTGTAGGCCCGTCTCACAACAAAGTCTTTATTTTTCTAAACCCACTGATGTCTTCCCACCTCAGGACCATTAAATCCGTCAATAATATCTAACAACTCCACTTTAGGAACTCTTCCGTGTATGGATGGAAAAATCAGAATGGAATGTTAGCATTTAACTATCGTCCATCCATCACTCTGCAAGAAGCACACCGTGATATGATGGTAGGGTAAACAAATGTGGAAACTGAGATGCCAAGGACCCTCCGCTAGTCCAATTATCTGTCCAAAAAGCAAATGAACAACCATCACATACAATTTGACAGGAGAGAGTTAGTGTACTGCAGCATTAGGGAGTGGATCTCCTTCCAAAAAGAAGAAGCCATGACATATTGAGCTTGAATGTCGTATATACCACGAATGAGTCTGCAACTAAGATCCTCATTACTTCCCAAAATCCAAGCTATCCACTTCAGAAGCATGGCCTTGTTCATAGTCTCTAGATGTGGGATCCCCATACCACCTTCCTCTTTGGGGAACGTGGCCATTTCCCAGTCAGTCAGGTGGACACTTGAAGCATCTTGACCATACTTACTCCAAAAAAACCTTTGCATAATCATCTCTAACAGCCAATGGACACTAATAGGAAGGAACCTTGACAACATAAAGAAGACAGAAACACGCGACCACCATGTGAAGATTCAGAGAAGCCTTCCACCTTGGACGGTTTTCTCTCCATCTTCTCAGTGATTGGCATTCTCAGTAACATAGAGCTTTCCACATGTTAACAGGAAGCCCAAGTAAGAACTGGGAATATGACGGGGCTCGTTCCTAACTCCAAACTGCATGCCACAACACTGCATTAGAAAGGCCCATCATGACTATATTTAACTTGTTTCTGTTCAGTTTTAGCCTAGATAGTTTGCCAAATGATTCAAGCACCAACACCATTCCCATCACTTTTTCTCTCCCTTCTTCAATAAAAAAGATCATATTGCCAACGTAATGGTGAAGGGGGATAGAGATATTTTCAAGCAAGTAGCTCGTTGTGATACCCTGGCGGGTCACCTATGCCCACCATGTATGCCAGCACATCTCTGCTGACAGAATAAATGACATGGGGACCGGTGGACAACCCTGCTTCTCTACCACATTACGGTGCGAAAAAACCATTCTTGGGTCTTATGTTAACAAGCACGAAGTAAGATGGTGTAATAGCACACATTTACATTCAAGATATCAAAAGATCCGGAAAGCCGTGTCTCGCCAGAGCAGACCACAAAAAGCGTCAGTTTGCCATATCGACATATTATAGGATTTAGAGAAATCAACATTCTAAAGAAGTTCACCAACTCATCTCCTTCTCCAATCTGCAATGATCTTTGCAACCATTACCATGTTGTCTCCTATCTAACTTCCCGAAATGAAGGCCGATTGGATAAGAAAAATTATATTATCGAAGATTCCGTTTAATCTATTTTCCAAAACCTTTTAAACCACAAGTTAGACGGCATTGGATAATGCAACGAGCTGAAAATCCTCCACCTCCTTGTTTGGAAGGAGAAAAAGAAGAGCTCTATTGATCTTGTCGAAGCCCACACCACCATTTGCAAATGGGATATTTACACCCATAACCCTAAGTAGTTTCGTAATTACCCCAGGAACCCTCGATAATCATGAATTACATGAGAAACCCTGAATATGTACTCCGTCCTACACCCATAAACCCTTCGTTATTTTATTCCATTAACTCAACCAGCCACTTGAGTTAATCTAACCTATCCTTGATCTAATGACTAAAATTAAACCAAAAGAAAAAAAGAAAAAGAAAACCCTTTCTCCTCCCTACCCCTCCCCCCTCCTCCAGGTCCGCCGACCACCCCCTCCACACCCCCACCTCCTCCAGGTCTGCTGACCACCTCCCCCTCCCCTAGGCCCGCCGACCACCTCCCACTCCCTCCCCAGGTCCACCGACCACCTCCCTACCCTCTCCCAGACCCATCGACCACCTCCCACCCCCTCCCCAGACCCGTTGACTACCTCCCCACTCCCTCTCCCAGGCCTGCCGACCACCCCCCACCTCCTCCAAGTCCATCGACTACCTCCCCACCCCTCTCCCTTTCTGCCGATCACCCCTCCCCCTTCCTCCTCTCCACCTTCTCCAGGTCCATCAACCACCCCCACCCTCTCCCCCTTCTCCACCATCACCCTCTCTCACAACTCCTCACCTACGTTGTCCTCATTGAGAACAACCTCTCCAGACCCATCCCCCGACCTGACCAACCTCAAGAACCTAGCTATGCTCGATCTTGAACTCATCCTGTTCTCGGGCGAGCATCCTGACCTCGACCTCCCCAAGATCAAACAGTTCAACGTATCCTACAACCTCCTCAACGGCTCCATCCAAGGGGCCTCCGTGGGATGTCCACCAACGCCGTCCGCGGGATGTCCCTCTACGACGGACCCTTCCTATCGTGCACCGACAAAGTCAAGAAAAGGAAACTTTCAACATGTGCAATCGTTGGGATTGCCTTGGGGGCCCACATTCATGCTGCTTGTAGTGGTTGCCGTGGTGCTTCTGGTCTGTTGTAGGAGGAAAGGGAGCTGTGCCATCGTGGTGGACGGGGAGACCAGGGAGGCAAATCCGAAGGTTACCGTAGAGGCGAAGAGATGGTTGCCGCTGCCATCACCATCGCCATCGCCATGGTGACCGTCGGCTGGCGGTGAAGAGGAAGGTGCTGGTGTTCTTGGGGAATCGAGAGTCGGATAGGTACGTACAAGAGGGTCTGCAGGGCGTCCATGGAGGAGCTGGAGAAGGGGGCGTTCGGGACGATGTAAAAGGCGACGATGGAGAACAACAAGGTGGTTGCGACGAAGAGGCTGAAGGTAGTGGAGTTTGGCAAGGTGGTCGCAACATAAATATGATATGTTCCAAAGGGTAAACTTGTCAATCTTTAATTTCCTCTATTGAAGTTAACGGAGAATCGAGACGGAACTTGACATAGGATTATGTCATGTAAGTGTTGAGCATTATTTGGAGTTCTGGGTGTAATTCGTGATAATCGAGGGTTCTTGGGGTAATTACGAAACTACTTAGGGTTATAGGTGTAAGTTTCCCTTTGCAAATTCATTCATTATTGCTGTCAGCCTGTCACATCTCTCCCCGTAACCTCCAAGAACTTACATTAGAAAAAAAATCGTGAATAAATTAATGGTGGATCTCTGCTCCTAGGTGCTCCCCCTGAAGGCCTAATATAGGTACAACCCCGTTACTGTAGAGATATATGTTATGTTATTTGTACTGTTTCATATTTTCTATTTTCTTATGGACTCTTGATGTAATTTACCCATAGGCTACTCCCCTATATAAGAGAGCCTAGGGCGCATGGAATAAACAAGTCTCTTATTTTTCCCAACATGGTATTAGAGCGACGGTCCTAGACCGGAGTTCTCGAACCAAACCCTAACCCTAGCCCCCACCTCCAAGCCCTCCGCACGCCGCCTAGGCCCTCCGCCTCGGTCTTCCGCGTGCTTCTCCTGCGCGCTGCCTAGGCCTCGTCCTCGACCTTCCCCGTGCGCCCAGGCTACCCCGACCTCCCGCGCGCTCAGGCCCCGCGCGTCGCCCATGCACAGTGCGCTGCCCAGGCCTCGCGCGTCGCCCCCCCTTTCGCGCGTCGCCCCCCTTCCGGCGCCACGTGCTCATCGGCGCTCCTCCGCATCTCCGCGCGTACCTTGGTCCCCTGAGAGCTGTGATTCGGCCTCGCGTATCCCGCCTAGTGCATCTCGCCTAGGCTGTGATTGTGCATGTATCTCGCCTAGTGCACGCCGCCTCTCTTTAGGGTTCGGCCACGTCCTAGGGTTCGACCAACCTTAGGGTATCTTCGTCAGCAAGGAGACCTTCGCCCGCGTTTCCACGTTAATGGGTTTGGTTGCTTGAGTCTACACATGCAACCGAACCCGTGAATGTCAGTGTAGACAATCATATCTTCAGTCTACGACCCTAGTCTTCTAATCATCATGTCAGAAAGAAAGCAAGGCATATATCCCATCTACAGGCGCCTTCAGAGGTCCTGCGCCTATTGTGAAGATGGACGGGTCAAACTACGAACTGTAGGCGATGCAGTTCATGAGTATGATGAAGTCGACCGGTAAGAAGCATATTCTTACTGAGGAAGAGCCTGCTGAGAAGACTGGAGTCAACGCCTCATGGGAGGCAGATGATGCATATGCCAAGGTTTGGCTATCAGGAACATTAGCAATTGAGATTGCCAATGATATTCTCCATCAGCCCACTGCAAAAGCAATGTGGGATATTCTGGCTGCTACCTATTCACAGGCAAAGAATGAGACGAAGATTCTACAACTCCAGCATGACATCTTTACAATCGAGCATAATGGACGGCCTCTACACTCATTATACACGTCTTTACGTGGAATGTTTGAGAAGCTTTACAGCTTCATGCCTCTCACAGCCACTCCTGAGCAACAGAAGACCTATCGGAATGCCACTATGGTTGGTGTATTTCTGACAGCCCTTGATCCAGAGTACGAGGCAGCACGTTCCCAGATCTTGGCAGATTCCACTATTCCTCCGATGGAGGAAGCCTTTCATAGACTGAGCCGTATTACTGTTCCTTCATCTACTGCAAATCAGACTGCCTCAGCTATGGCAGCGAATCGAGGTCGTGGGGGTCATCATCAGTTTCGGGGTCGTGGACCTCGAGGCAGAGGAGGTCATGTTCGGCCATCATGCACTTTTTACCACCGTTCTGGGCATACCGAGGACACATGCTATTCCAAACATGGATTTCCTGCTTCTGCACGAGTCACTGATCAGATTGAACCTCCATCTGCTTCATCTTTAGATCATCGCTCTAATGATCTTGTAGCTCGTCTGAGGGGCATTATTCCTCCTGTTGAGAAGAGGGACCGAATGAGATGAGATGTTTATTCCATAGAGCTAGGGTCTCTTATATAGAGAGAAAACCCTAGAGAGTACAAGAGTTACGGAACACGAAGAGTCATGGAGGGTTACGGAACTTGAAGGGTCACAGAGGGTTACAGAACCCAAAGGGTCATAGGGGTTACAGAACCCGAAGGGTCACATGGGGTTACGAAACCCGAAAGGTTACAAACATAAATGTAAATATAATAACTCTAACACTCCCCCTCAAGCTGGAGCTAAGAAAGCTGCAGCTTGTAACAAAAAGAAAAATCATACACCACATCTTCACACGATGCACCGTAAGAACATATATCCGCCGCTGGTTGAAGACCTCGCTCGAGGACGGGTCTGCCACTTTCAGGTCACCGGAACGTATCTCTGCCATGCCTATAGAGTCGCTGCGATATCAGGTCACCGGAACGTATCTCTGTCGTGCCTGCAGGTCACCGGAACATATCTCTGTCGTGCCTGGAGAATAATCGTTGTAGAAGAAGTCCAGCGTGGAGTAGTAGTCGGGTCGTAAAAGAAGAAGTATACACCCTGACGAAGAAGTCGATGCTCGGTGAAGATGGAAGATCTGAGTAGTAGTATTGGGAGAAATAAGTCGTGGTGAAGCAAGGGTTGTTGGAGAGGAGGGGCTCTAGGCGGTGCCGACGACGCAGGAGATGTGGCTGGAGCTGCTGGAGCCTCGGGCAGCGCTTTAGGTGTTGTTGGTGATGTTGGGGACTTGGACTACCTTGCGCGAGACCATGGAACCCATGAGCGATGCGGGAGGTCCAACCCTCTCTCCTTGTCAGTGGAGAGAGGGCTGGTGGTGGCGGCGGATTTAGGGTATTAGGCTATGGTCTAGGATCGTTGCTCTGATACCATGTTAGAGTTATTATATTTACATCTATATTTGTAACCCTTCGGGTTCTGTAACCCCTGATGACCCTTCGGCTTCCGTAACCTTCTGTGTCCCTTCAAGTCCGTAACCTCCAGTGACCCTTCGGGTTCCGTAACCTTTGTACTCTTAAGGGTTTTCTCTCTATATAAGAGACCCTACCTCTATGGAATAATCATCTCATCCCATCTCATTTTATTCCTCTTCTCAACATGGTATCAGAGCAACGATCCTAGACCATAGCCTAATACCCTAAATCCGCCGCCACCACCAGCCCTCTCTCCACTGACAAGGAGAGAGGGCTGGACCTCCCGCATCGCTCATGGGTTCCATGGTCTCGCGCAAGGTAGTTCAAGTCTCCAACATCACCAACAGCACCTAAAGCGCTGTCCGAGGCTCCAACAGCTCCAGCCACATCTCTTGTGTCGGCGGCACCGCCTGGAGCCCCTCCTCTCCATCAACCATTGCTTCACCACGACTTATTTCTCCCAATGACGTCTGCTGCCCTACCACAACTGATAGACTGACACTCCAGACTACTACTCAGATCATCCGTATTCACCGAGCATCGACTTCTTCGTCAGGGCGTATACTTCTTCTTTTACGACCCGACTACTACTCCGCGCTGGACTTCTTCTATAGTGATTCTTCTCCAGGCACGACAGAGATATGTTCCGGTGACCTGCAGGCACGACAGAGATACATTCCGGTGACCTGATATTGCAGTGACTCTACAGGCATAGCAGAGATACGTTCCGGTGACCTGAAAGCCACAGACCCGTCCTCGAGCGAGGTCCTCTACCAGCAGCGGATATATGTTCTTATGGTGCATCGTGTGAAGATGTGGTGTATACTTTTTCTTTTTGTTACAAGCTGCAGCTTTCTCAGCTCCAGCTTGAGGGGGAGTGTTAGAGTTATTATATTTACATCTATATTTGTAACCCTTCGGGTTCTGTAACCCCTGATGACCCTTCGGCTTCCGTAACCTTCTGTGTCCCTTCAAGTCCGTAACCTCCAGTGACCCTTCGGGTTCCGTAACCTTTGTACTCTTAAGGGTTTTCTCTCTATATAAGAGACCCTACCTCTATGGAATAAACATCTCATCCCATTTGTCCATCTTCTCAACACCTCCATCCGGTCCTGTTGCATCAACGCCTGCCTCTGAGAGTCATTCTGACGTTATTGCTTCTGCATCCACCGGTACCTCAGGTAGCACTTATGCATTCACTAGCAGTAGTGGATCTGATACTTTAGAGTGGATTATGGACTCTGGTGCCACACATCATCTGTGTGGTGATCGAGGTCTACTTACAGCCTACCGATAGGTTCCTCCAGGCCGTACTGTGGTTATTGCTAATGGGACACACTCCCCGATTACTGGTCAGGAGGAGATTAGCCTGACACCTTCTATGCACCTCAAGAATGTGCTGGACGCACCTGATTTTTCTATGAATTTGTTGTCCATTTGCCAAATTACAAAGGATTTACATTGTCACGCAATTTTTGATCCATCTTCTCTCATTTTTCAGGACATCCTTACGGGCAACGTGATTGGACGTGGCTATGAGCAGGGTGGCCTATACCGTCTTAGTCGGACTCCATATGCCGGTATCTCCTCTCTTCCTGCTGGACCTGTCTCTCCATTCATGTGGCACTTGCGCTTTCGTCATCTACCGCTTCAGAAATTGTGTCGTATGTTACCTCAGGTTTCACCTCACGCATCCATCCAATATGAGGCTTGTCAGTTGGGAAAGCATCATCGGTCTACCTTTCCCAGTCGTCAGAGTCGGAGTAGTAGCTCCAAGTTTGAGTTGTTTCACGTTGATATCCGGGGTCCTAGTCGTATTCCTGATCACCAGGGATACATGTTTTATATGGTCATTATGGATGATTTTTCACGTGTTTCTTGGGTCTTTTTGTTAAAAAATAAATCTGAAGCAGGGAATGTTATCATAAATTTCATAAATGAAGTTCGTAATGTTTTTTTAAAGATTGTGAGAAGCGATAATGCCTTAGAATTTTGTACTCATACTCTCTCAAATTACTTTTCAACACAAGGCATTATCCACCAAACATCCTGTGCCTATACTTCCCAACAAAATGGAGTTGCAGAAAGGAAACATCATCATTTACTTGATATCACCAGGACGCTTCTCATACAGAGTCATGTTCCTCATTCTTTTTGGGGCGATACCGTCCTAACGGCATGTTATCTCATCAATCGCATGCCGTCGTCTGTCTTAGGTGAGAAGATTCCTTTCTCCCTAGTTTTCTCTGAAAAAGAATTGTTCTCTCTTACCCCACACGTGTTTGGCTCGGTTGCCTTTGTCCACCAATTGTCTCCAGGTATGGACAAGCTCTTTCCTAGGGTTGTCAAGTGCGTTTTCGTCGGGTACTCCAGGACACAAAAGGGTACAAGTGTTACGATCCATTGCGCAGGAAATACTTTGTTAGTGCTGATGTCACCTTTTTTGAGTCTGCTATGTACTTCTCCCCTACAGGTGATCGGTTGGTATCCTCAGACACTAATGAAACCATATACATGCCACCACCACTACCACCTCCACCACTACCTACATCTCCTACACCTCCTGTTACAGTTCCTGTTCCCCCATTGCCACTCCACTATACCTGTCGGCCTGCTTCTGCTCATGATCACCGCTCATCGTCTAGCTCGCCCGAGGTATGTTCTGAGAATACAATCAATACTGATGGATCTAACGATTTACCTGAGCAGGCTGTATTACAGAGGCCAGATGAGGATGCAGGTGATTTGGATCTACCTATTGCACTTCGGAAACAGAAGCACAGCTGCGCATCATATCCTATAGCATCCACAGTTTCTTTTGATCGTTTATCTAGGGAATTCATGAGCTTTGCCATTGCACTATCTGCGGTGGATATTCCACGAAATTATCAAGATGCATTGAAGGACAGTTGATGGCGTTTAGCTATGGAAGAAGAGATGGTTGCTCTTCAGTCAAGAGGTACCTGGAGCCTTGTCCCTGCACCTACCGGTGTGTCTACAGTGAGCTGCAAGTGGGTCTTCACAGTTAAGCAGAATGCAGACGGTAGCATTGACAGATACAAGGCACGCCTGGCTGTTCGTGGGTTTACACAGACATATGGGGTGGATTATCTTGATACATTCTCGCCGGTTGCCCGCCATTCCACCCTACGGTTCCTTCTTTCTGTTGCGGTTACTCGTGATTGGCCACTATTCCAATTAGATGTTAAGAATGCATTTTTATATGGTGACTTGCAGGAGGAAGTCTACATGCAACAACCACCCGATTTTGCTGTTGAGGGAGAGTGTTCTAAGGTGTGTAGACGTCATAAGGCCATCTATGGTCTTAAGCAGAGCCCTAGAGCTTGGTTCCAGAAGCTCTCAGACCTGTTTGAAAAATAGAGGTACAGACGTTCCAATGCAGATCATTCCCTGTTTATACAGAAAACATCCAGAGGTATTATTGCAATTATGGTGTATGTAGATGATATCTTGATTACAGGTGATGATGGACAAGGAATTCAGAGGGCGAAAGAAATGCTGGGTCGTGAATTTGTCACCAAGGATCTTGGAGTCCTTAGATATTTTCTGGGACTGGAGTTCGCCAGAAATCCTCATGGACTGGTAATTACCCAGAGGAAATATGTCACTGACCTGTTGAGTGAAACATGAATGCTTGGATGCCGACCGGCCACTACACCTATGGATCCGAGCATGAAATTATATGATGATGACACTGATGACGTGGATAGAAGAAGATATAGAGAACTGGTGGGAAAACTTCTTTATGTTACTATTAGCAGACCCAATATCTCTTTTGCTGTTAGTCGGGTGAGCCGGTTCATGGAGCAACCATGTCAGGTACATATGGATGCTATACATATGATACTCAGGTATCTTAAATCATCTCCAGGTGCATGCCTATTGTTCAAGAAAGACAAGGAGATTGCTATCTCAGCGTGTGCAGATGCAGACTACGCAGGATGTCCCAAGGATAGGAAATCCACCACTGGATTTGCTGTATATGTTGGAAACTCTCTTGTCTCATGGAGAAGCAAGAAGCAAATTGTTGTAGCCAGATCTAGTGCTGAGTCTGAATATAGGGCTATGGCCCACGTCAGTACAGAAATGATGTGGGTAAAATCTGTTCTTACAGATCTATATATAGAAGTCCCACTTCCTATGGCTCTGGAGTGTGACTATCAAGCTGCTATATTTATTGCCAATAATCCAGCATTTCATGAACGAACCAAGCACATTGAGGTTGGTTGTCACTATATACGAGATATGATTCAGAAAGGTTTTATTTCTACGTCTCATGTTAGTTCAGGGAACCAAACTGCATATATCTTTACCAAGGCATTACTTAGAGGGCCATTCCAGAAGTGCTCGTCCAAGCTGAGCATGATCGACATCTATGCTCCATCTTGAGGGGGAGTGTAGAGATATATGTTATGTTATTTGTATTATTTCATATTTTCTATTTTCTTATGGACTCTTGATGTAATTTACCCATAGGCTACTCCCCTATATAAGAGAGCTTAGGGCGTATGGAATAAACAAGTCTCTTATTTTTCCCAACAGTTACCCATCCATCTTCATGGTCTCATATATTTTATGTGAGATAATTCTTGAAAGTAAGAAGCCAACTCTCTGCCTATTTCACATTCGCCTTCCACTCTCCTACCATTCACCACCATGTATGTAATAGATTGTGTTGTCGCCTTCCACTCGACCATGTGGGAAAACTATGTATTGGCGCTCCCTTCTTATATCCATTTCATTATTGAACTCTGGCTCCATTCTATCACCTGCTTCTTATCCTCCTCTGTGACGACTCTTACATGTGTTGCCCCCTCATCTAGCTCCTACTCCAGCAAATCTCTGACATCTTTCACTTTGTCTAATCGGGAGGTCTCGGCTTCAACTGCAGAGCGATGAGCCCCTCGCTAGTCACAAATCTCCCTCTTGTAGGAACATAGACATCCACGCAAAGAAGACAACTTCTAGACAAACAATCCAACATCTGAGACTATGCTTTCGGCCTTTGACCAATGTTCTGTCACCATATCTCTGAAGTGAACTTCAGAACCTATGATCTCTCAAATTTGAAGAATGATTATGGCCTAAGCCCCACTGCCTAGTCCCACATCAACGTTGTGTGGTCAGATCTAGGCCGCAATTTGGATGAGGCTGAGGACAAGGGGAGCATCGCCGACATCTTAGATGAGGCTAAGAAGGGATCCAATTTCGAGGGTGATGCAGAGTTACACAACGTATATCGAGTATCCGGTGCGTCAATCACCTCCAGTTGTAGGTCCTCAACTAATCTAGCAAAAGCTTATGACCTTGGATTTTGTCCCTCACAGAAGTGGGGGCGGTATTAAGAGAGTAGCATGATATAATGAAGCCCTACACACGATCCAAGCCTCTGAAGGGAATCTCTCTTTTGCCTCTTGGAGTTCCTCCCACAACATGTTCCTTTGGGATGGGTCAGTGGGCCTGTAGACAGAGGATATCACTATAGGCAATGCTGCTCCTCTATTGGGCGAGCAAGATCTCGTGTCGGGTAAATTTTTTTCTATGGTGTCTAAGAAGAGATAGGTTGTGCAACAAATCCAGGAGGGGAATGATGTTTGGCATACCAGACACGTAGTGGGATAGATGCGAGGAACATGCAGAGGATGCCAGCCACTTGTTGTTCAAGTGTCCGGCGTCGGTGCGGGTCTGGAGGGAGGCTGGCATGCCTTGGGTCTCTTACGACGTATCTATGGAGTTCTGGAGGTCGGTGAGGGGGGTGGGTAGCAACTCTATGAATGACTGCACCTTGCCTCTTGCGGTTCTTTGGGCCATTTAGGGAGGGAGAGGTGATCTCATTTCAAGAATCAGAGGTTTTACCTTGAAAATGTTGTTTCTCACTGTTATGTACTTTTTCATTTCCTGGCTTCCAGGTAATGTACTATTCATAACCTTTTAATATATTGCCTTTGCGGTGAATCCCGAGATCTTTATTCTAAAAAAAAGGCAATGTTACTCCTCATCTATTCGGAAGCATCACTGACTGTACGAACCTTCCTTCCAGTTCTGCGCTACAGGAGAAGTCATCACCCTTCCAACATTGAATTAAGGTTCCATTCTCCTTCTCGGTAGATACCAATCAACATACCTTCTTGCAAAATGTCTGGTCGAAAGGGGCCTCCCCGCCCCTCCGTTGACCTTACAGGTTGCGGCCCCTGCTATATTACCAGAGTAACTTGGCGATTGACCGGCCTCTGCACCACGCTGCTTGAACGACAGTGACCTTAGCCCCTGCGAGCGAAGCATCGGGGGGGGGGGGAGCAGACTACAATCCACAGCATGGTTGCTGAACGCCCCACATCTGAAACAACGAGGACCTTTCTTACGATGAGAGATGACCTTCCAGTCCTCCTCCTAGACCCCTACACCAACCTCTCTTCTACTCCTTCCTCTTAGTCTGATCGGTGTCCCTCTCCCAATCCCCCTCCCACACCCACTATCGAATCCTCGCTCACTTTTTCTCCGCACTCTTTTTCCGTCCCTCTCATTTACTATGAACTCACCATCCCGCTACACCTAGTAATCTCGACCCTCGGCTGGGCCAACTATTGGGCCAAGTGCCTCCATAAGATTCAGGAACTCTAGTAGGTACTGCTAAAAAGAACTAGACGAAAAGTAGGAAACCACACACCATCCACTCACGCCTTTAAGACGACCATATTCTAGTCAGCCGCTAGCACTGGAAACCAGTCTCTGAGAGGACCCTTGTCGTTCCAGTCATCTAGCAAAAAAGAGGGAGCAACTATCGTCCAAGATCGGGCACAGATGTACCGAGAGGTTAGGAAGGACAGAACATACACTTTCATAAGGCAGATAAAAGGTGGTTCCCACGTGTGCTAAATGAGTGCTACACGAAGATGCCGTAAATTCATGAATAAGTCTGCAAGTAAGATCATCCTCCCTTTCCCCAAATCACAGCCACCCACTTCATTAGAAGGGCACTGTTCATGGTTTCAAGCTGCAAAACACACTATCTCCCATCCTCCAAAGGAAGAAAAATGGTATCCTAGCCCACCAGAGGCATAGCACCATAAGAAGCACCAGAGACAGCCCAGAAAAAATGCTTCATGATCGCCTCAAGGTGATGCCAAACATCCGCCATAAGCAATCTTATGGATGAAGAGGATCGGGATCTCAACAAGTACCACCTTGAGAAGGACCAGACACCCCCATGGAAATATATGACGCCTTCCACCCTAACAACTTTCATTTCATCTTATCAACAACTGGTAGCCAATTGTCCTGATGAAGATGACTACTTGTCAGAGGTAGACTCAAATACCGGATTGGAAGGGCACCACCATGTATGCCAAGATCCACCCCACAATTAGAGATCTCACTATTCAGGAGCTGGAAGGGAACGGAAATCAATTTGGACTGGTTGATGGAAATACTCGAGATCTCCTAAAAACATCTAGAATTGTAGCCATGCTTTTAGCCTCTGCTTGGCTCCCTTCTATGAAGATAGTATCGGTAGCTTACTGGAGGTCAAGGATAGATACATCACCATGAATATATCCCGTGGTAACCCATCTCTGGGCCACCTGCCCCACCATGATTGCTAGAGCACCACCAACACAACTGGAAGCAGATCTAAAGGGCATCCCTGTCAAGCCCGCATTAGGATGGAAAGAATCACCCCCTAGGATGGCCATTGACCAGAACCGAGTATGAAGTGGTAATCACACAATTCTTCATTCACGAGCTTTCAATGTTCTCGCCTCTTCAGCCATATTCACAGGAATCTCGGGTCCACGCTGTTATAAGTCTCGGAAAAGTCCACCTTCAAAAGAAGATCACACGCGTCCCGCCTCGTCCAGTTAGCTGCTATACATCATTATGGTTTCTCTTCCTAGTTTGATTACTTTCTACGACAGTAATACTTCAACATACATGTATATGTTATGCATTCTAATTACACATTTCTTTTTAAAAATAAGTGTATATGCCTATCTTTTTTATTGATCAAAGCATATCAGATTTTTTTGGGAAAAAATCTTTTTAATCATTTCCATGATTTTGTTTATCTTAGTTATTTGGATCTAAGCTCGGGAATGACCCAAGATAGATTTAAATGGAGGTAAAGAGTCCATGTAGCTAACCCTACTTAATGTGGAAAAGGCTTTATTGTTGTGGTTGTTCTTGTGTATCTCCATGATTTTTGGTGATACTAACATGATATTAGGGGAATTCCCTGAAATTTCCATTTCTAGACTTTGGCAAAATGACACCGAATTGACGTTTGAGGCCATGTGTTTTTCATAGAGGAACAAGAGATGGTAATAGAGCGACTTACTGGTGAAGAGTTGAGCGATCTACGCCCTTCATAATGGTATGGGCGATTTGGATGGAAAGGAAAGAAGTCACGTTTAGATATGCAAAACCTCTTACTGAGAATGTAATTAAGTCGGTGTCCACTGGAGTTCTTAAGAGGGTGTGTCATCCTTAGACTTTTGAAGCACAATTGTTCTTGTTAGAGTATTTGGAGCATGCGTCACTTATGTAATAGGTGGGTAAATGGATCCCTCCAGGATCCATTTACCCCACCACTGAGTTTAGTCCCACATCTACCAGTGGTGGGACTTGGAGGCTCCGAGGAGGCTATATAAGGAGCCCCAGACCTCCTGTAACCATTGAGAAAGTGCAATGCATAACATGCTCCTTTGAGGGCTTCTCTCGTGTTTTCATCCCGCTCTTCACAAAGTAGGGTTCCACGTAAAATCCCGTTGTTCTTCTTTGATGTTTATTCATTTTTCATGTTTTGCTTTCGCTTCCTATTTTTCTAACATGGTATCAGAGCGGGTTCGATTCTCGCGGTTTCATTTTTGAAGATTCCAGTTTTATATTCGAGATTCAGTTCATTTTTTGATGGTTCGATTAACGTTGGAGGATTATTATTCCGGGTCATCAAGTTCCAGATCTCGGATTGTTCTTCATTGATTATTGTTCAAAATCATTCAAGATTTATTTTCTAGGGTTTAGATGAAACCCTAGATCTGATTTCGTATCTCTAGGCGCCAATGTTTCGATCATCGCGCTGGTGGTCTCCCAGCGTTCCGGCGACGCCACATCCAGACCCGCAATCGCTGCTCCAGGCGTGCTGACTCCCAGGTTCTTTACAGAGGTTGCGTAACCTCCCCAGGCAGAACGACGCACTGCGCTGAGCCCCTGCACGCTCCTTCAGGCTACATGCGATGATCCTCTGCAGGCGGCACCACTCCACATCATAGAACCCTAGCAGTGCGCGAGAATGTGCGGCGCTCTCCTCCAGTGCCCCCAAGCAGCACCCTCGAACCATCCCAGGTGCAGGCGCATCTCCTACAGGCTCATCTCCTGTTCGAGCCCTGGCGGAGCCTACATCTCCAAACTCTAGTCCAACAGCGACGAATACAGCCCGCGACTACTCGCGGCGCCTCCTCTCCTCCCTAGCCTTAATGCGCTCATGCGCACTCCCATCTCCACGCGATCTTCCCCTGCGGCGGCAACAAATGTTTTTATCGCGAGGGTTGTGGGTTCCCATTGTGGGAACCCTATAGGACAGGCGACACACGATGTTTTGGGGCCCTAAGTGGGCAATAAGTTAAAAAAAATTGTTGAAAGCCCAACAGTGGGCTGCTGTAAAAAAGAGGGGGAGTCCTATTGCATTCGGGCCCTTTGGGTTATATTTTTTTAAGAAAATTGAAAGGCACGGAAAAAAGGGAGATGAAAAGCCGATAAAAAATGTTGAAATGGCTTTAAAAAAACGGTTTAAAAAATGTGACGGCTTGAAAAAAATGATGAAAAACTGCAAGGAATTTTTGAGAATATTCACGTTTTCCCCATATTTATGTATTGTCTTATCTTCTCCCAACGTGGTCAACGATGTCATTCCGACCAGTATAGGAGAAAGGGGGAGTATATGTAGAGTCACAGGTCTTGATTCAGATGTCAGATTTTCCAGACCGGTTAGATATTCAGACTCTACTATTTTCAGATTCAGACTCAATGATGACGCATGCCGATCATTTGTCATTCTTGTTAGTCGGCCAGAGCTTTCATGTGAGCCATAGGGACTCCAGAGCAGAGGACCATTCCCTATGCCATTGAGGGCAAGGGTTTTCATATGGTATCATAGGGACTCCAGAGTAGAGTACCATTCTCTGAGTCAGATAGATCCAGTTTCACACTCCAGTCCGTTCGTCCTCCTCACATGTACGCCATGAGAAGCAACGTCCTCGATTGCAACAGTTGTGCGCGTTGGGTTGATATTGTCTGTAGTGTCATGTATTGTGAGTTGAGTTTCTTTCTGTTTGTCCAAGCTGAGCATTGCATGCTCTAGCTTGAGGGGGGGTGTTAGAGTATTTGGAGCATGCGTCACTTATGTAATAGGTGGGTAAAGGGATCCCTCCAGGATCCGTTTACCCCACCACTGAGTTTAGTCCCACATCTACCAGTGGTGGGACTTGGAGGCTCTGAGGAGGTTATATAAGAAGCCCCAGACCTCTTGTAACCATTGAGAAAGTGCAATGCATAACATGCCCCTTTGAGGGCTTCTCCCGTGGTTTCATCCCGCTCCTCACGGAGTAGAGTTCCACGTAAAATCCCGCTGTTCTTCTTTGATGTTTATTCATTTTCCATGTTTCGCTTCCGCTTCCTATTTTTCTAACAGTTCTTGGATGACTGTTGACCTGCTTGGATGACTGTTAACCTTTAGTTATCACTCTTGATACCTTTCATTTGGCCTTTCTCTTTTATTAAACTTCTTGGATAACTGTTAACCTTTAGTTATAATCCTTAGACTTTTGAAGCACAATTGTTTAATGTAATTATCGAACAAATTGAATAAATCATGGGTCTAACGAGCCTAAAGGTAATATTTAGAGAGCAGCAATTTAGTCATATGTTCCACAGATTACCAGGGAATCTTTACCTGTGTTTTGATGGTAGTCCAAGAATGTTAATGATGGATATTGTTAATGGACATGCTGGTTTGAATGGACATGCATTGTGCTTTGTTACTTTGTAAGTAGCGGTTTTTTTTTCTGAATGCAAACTTAGTCTGTTGTTTGTAAATCGCTTGTGCCCTCAAGTGATTTGCATGTATATTTATTTCCATTCGGCTAATTTGGGATTTTTATGTGTGCACTTAGCCAATTCCAAAAAAGCTGCAAAGAATGAGGATCAGATTCTGCAAGAGTTCATAGAAGGCGAAAAATTTCCTCTCCTTGTTGCCTCAGCGGAAACTGATCTGCAAGAAGCTAGAAGCAGTATGGCAAGTTCAAGCATGCAAGAAGTACCGCAAAGTCCTGATAGAATAGAAGATATTATTAGAATTGCTTCCTCGGGTCCTCACAACAATGTTATGAATGAGGTTGGTTCCAGCAGTCCTGAGGAGCTACGCAGGCTTGCTCAGGAAGAGAAGAATAAACATAGAATTCTGAAGTCACAAGGAAAACCTGACGAGGCACTTGCGGCATTTAAGCGTGGAAAAGAGCTGGAGAGGCAGGCTGCATCCTTAGAAATTACATTACGAAAAAATCGCAGACTGGCTTCAATGCAGAAAACAAGTATAAGAACTGATGATGGTGAGCTGCTTACTGACAAGAAGCAGATCCCCTCTAGAACAAGCAAATCCAAGAAAGATGACCTTGCAAATGAGTTGAAAGAGTTGGGCTGGTCTGATGCGGATGCACATGAAGCAGAGAGAAAGCCTGAGAAACAGAGCATCGAAAGCGAGCTGTCTAGCTTACTTCGTGGATCTCATACAGAAAAGAAAGTTAGTAGCATTGATAAAAGTCAGGTTATTGCTCACAAAAAAAGAGCTCTTGAGCTCAAGAGAGAAGGAAAACTTGCTGAAGCGAAGGAAGAACTAAAGCAAGCAAAAATATTGGAAAAACAACTAGAGGAACAGGAGTTCTTAGCTGAAGGTGATGAATCTGATGATGAGATTGCTGCTCTCATTCGCAGTATGGGTGATGACAAGCACGATGTTTTATCTTTTGATGATATACTACCTGAAAAGGATATGAACTTCAACTTTGCAAACTTGGGGGATGACTTTTCTCTTGAAACTAAATTTGATATTACTGATGATGATTTGAATGATCCTGAAATGGCCGCTGCATTGAAATCTTTTGGTTGGAGTGAGGAGGATGCCCATTTAGAAGAAGATGTTCCGGAAGCTGATTCGGAAGTAGATCACAAAATATTAGCCGAGGAAGTTCTGGCTCTAAAACGTGAAGCAGTTAAACATAAAAAAGCAGGCAATTTGCCCGTGGCCATGGAATTGTTGAAGAAAGCCAAGATACTGGAGAAAGAACTTGAAAGTTTGCAATGTAATACTTCTCCCATGCAAAAAAATTTAGAGACTCCATCACCTGGAGAACAGCTGCTTCCTACAAATTCAAATGTAAGCGCAGCAGCAACTCCCCCTTCAGATCATAAACAACCACCAAAGAGTAAAGCAGTTATACAGAGGGAACTTCTTGCTTTGAAAAGGAAGGCCCTTGCTTTAAAAAGAGAGGGGCATGTTGAAGAAGCAGAAGAGGAATTGAGAAGGGGAAAGGTCCTTGAACTCCAACTCGAGGAAATGGAGAAGGTTCCTAAGCCCCTTAATGCAAAGGAATTGGACAAGAAGAATATTCTGGCCGCACATCCTCATGAAGGTGCATTTGTGACAGCAGATCTACCTGAAGTTGATAATGCAGATGTAACAGACCAGGACATGGAGGATCCTGCATTGCTGTCAGTTCTAAAAAATTTAGGGTGGGAAGATAATCCTGAAGCTGTAGATGGTTCAACGGAAATGCCAGTGACTACATCGGGTCAATCGAAGGCCATGATTGATCCTTTACTTTCCCTAAAACCAACCAAAAGCAAGAGTGAAATTCAAAAGGAACTCCTGGCCATTAAAAGGAGAGCTCTTGCTTTTAGGCGACAAGGAAAAGTTGAAGAATCTGATGAGGAATTGAGGAAAACTGCGGACCTAGAGAATCAGTTGAAAGATTTGGAGGCTAAACATCAAACTGAGCAGTTTGCAGAAAGGGATAATAGTTCCATCTTATCTGTTCGTTCTGAAAGCATTGGTGAGATTCTGAAAAATGAACAGGAGGTTAAACATCAACATGACCATTTCAAGAAGAGTAATGATGAAACTGGATCTTCAACATGGCCTGATACATCAGGCCGGGAGATTTCAAATGATCAGAAAGAATACATCCATCGTGTCAATCCTGTAGCAAGCACTTCTGAGCAGGTGAAGGATCAGAACAACCATGATTACACTCCTGAGATTCCAGGAGTCAGTGGAGATCAACAAACTTCCGATTCCATCAATTTTAAAGAAAGTTCCAAGGGGATTAACTCTTCACAGGTGAATAATGAAAAAAATTATGGTGTCCGTTTTGTGTCTCCTGACAAGGTTGTGAGGAGTAGGGGTGAAATTCAAAAGGAGCTTCTGGCCATAAAGAGGAAGGCTCATGTCCTAAGAAGGCAGGGAAAGTTGGCTGAGGCTGACGAAGAATTGGCGAAGGCCAAAGATCTTGAAGATCGGCTTGATGCGATTTATAAGATTGGTATAACTAAATTCACTGATTTATAATCTGATGAGTGTAACAAATGTAAATATAATCTCTTTTTTCCCGTTAATTGCAGAAAAGGAACATGGAAGTTTACCACATGTCCAAAAAGAAGAAAAAGTTGATGATGTGCTGTCTGCACTAATGAAGAGTAATGATGAAACTGGATCTTCAACATGGCCTGATACATCAGGCCGGGAGGTTTCAAATGATCAGAAAGAATACATCCATCGTGTCAATCCTATAGCAAGCACTTCTGAGCAGGTGAAGGATCAGAACAACCATGATTACACTCCTGAGATTCCAGGAGTCGGTGGAGATCAACAAACTTCCGATTCCATCAATTTTAAAGAAAGTTCCAAGGGGATTAACTCTTCACAGGTGAATAATGAAAAAAATTATGGTGTCCGTTTTGTGTCTCCTGACAAGGTTGTGAGGAGTAGGGGTGAAATCCAAAAGGAGCTTCTGGCCATAAAGAGGAAGGCTCATGTCCTAAATAGGCAGGGAAAGTTGGCTGAGGCTGACGAAGAATTGGCGAAGGCCAAAGATCTTGAAGATCAGCTTGATGCGATTGATAAGATTGGTATGACTAAATTCACTGATTTATAATCTGATGAGTGTAACAAATGTAAATATAATCTCTTTTTTTCCCGTTAATTGCAGAAAAGGAACATGGAAGTTTACCACATGTCCAAAAAGAAGGAAAAGTTGATGATGTGCTGTCTGTACTAATGAATGTGGATTCAATGCATAAAGATGTTGCTGCTGATTCTGCAAGGTATCCCGAAGGAAACCATGAAGTTAAGCCTCCATTTGCAAGTTTCTCCATGAAGAATGACTCCTCTGATGGCCACCACGATTCTGTTATTGTTCCTCCACCAAGGGAGCCTGTCAACCTGATTGATCTTCTAACTGGGGACAACCAAACTAAAATTTCCTCAGAAAGTGTGGCAGTGGTCTCTCTACCTATCAATAGCGATATGCTCGATCTTCTGAGCAGTGATGACTGGAACAATCAACCTTTTCTGCCAAACAAATTGGATCAGGATGCACGCCCATTTTATCTTACTCTTGATGATCCTAGCCCTCTGGAAGTTGCTGTTGATAGCAAGACTAGTGATCATTTACCGGATCAAGGTCCAACCCTAAAAAATGATAACAAAGCCCTTCACAGTTCGCCTAATCTGGTCTTCTCTCAGAATGAGGTGAATGAAGCATCTCCTATGAAGGGGATGGAGACAAGTGCTACTAAGTCTAATACTCCACATGAACCAAGTTCTCTAAAGGATCAGATACTTGCACATAAACGAAGGGCTCTCATGCTGAAAAGAGAAGGGAAGTTGGCAGAAGCCCGAGAAGAACTCAAGCAGGCAAAGCTCTTGGAGAGAACCATGGAAGGAGACGTCAAGCAGACGAATGAAGATAACCAGAGGGTGATTACATCGGTCTCTGCTGATGTTCCTGTCACTCGAAAGTCTGAAAAAGAGAATGTCCCTGTTTCTCAAAAGTCCATCCAGGAGACCAATGTTCCATCGCAGAAGCCAATGTCAGGTCGTGATCGATTCAAATTGCAACAAGAATGCCTTTCTAAAAAACGCCAAGCTGCAAAGCTGCGAAGAGAGGGAAAGATGGATGAAGCGGAGTCATTGCTTGAACAGGCCAAAAACCTTCAGGCACAGATTGAGGAAATAGACAGCATGAACCCCAATGCATCCGGGAAACAAGTAGAGGATGATGCATTGGTGGAGGATCTCCTCGATCCTCAGCTTCTTTCTGCACTTCAATCTATCGGAATCGGAGTGGAAAAAAACATGTCACAGCCACCCAAGAGAACAGAAGCAAAGCCGTCTGGCAGCAAAATGGATTCAAAGTTGACCCCGAGGAACATGGAAGTAAACGTAACTGTCAGCAATGCAGGCTCTGAAAGAGTTCAGCTTGAAGAACAGATAAAAGCTGAGAAGGTCCGCGCCTTGAATTTCAAGCGGGCCGGCAAGCAAGCCGAGGCCATGGAAGCTCTCCGGTCTGCCAAGCGCCTCGAGAAGAAGCTTGCATCTCTTGGATAATGCGATCTTCAAGAGAAAGCTCCCGAGTTTTCCGGAGACCTTGTATATAGATGAGGGAATCGGAGTCTTTGTATTATTCTCCTTACTCGTGATGTTACAATGGTGCATTTGCTTCTCTGGCCCCGTGATTTGTAGGGGTTCTCCAGACTTGTGTATAATAAAAAAGGGGTCTGTAACATTTGTTTTCAAATACGTACTTTGCTTCCCAGATATTATCGAATTATTGATTTAGTCGTGGTGTTTTACTAAATGTGCGTGATAGCTTTCAAAAGTTGGCTGCTGGAAGGCATCGCAATGTAAATCAGATTTTGGGAAACCCTCATATCTCAATTGAAATATGGGCGGCGCTACTTCTCATATTTTTGGGGGGCTAATGAATAAAATCATGATCTGCTTGTTCGAGCCTTTTTTTTCATGCTTTCCCTCAAGGTCCGGAGAAAGTTGTGGGGGGAGGGTGGCGGGGGGTTTGGGGGGGGGGGGGTGGTGTACTACTATGTCCTTACAAAAATAGATATGTTTCTAAAACTGATAATAACCACATATGAATAATAATAGAAATACTTTACATCTTAAGCTTAAATATACTTGTATTGGATAGAAGCACATTATATAAATATACTAAATATATTTATATCATCACAATTGTATCAAATATGGTAAAAAAATATATAAAAGTATGTTATGTATGGTTAAAATAAAATCTACAATTATATTTATACATGAAAATCGATATGGGGATACAACCACGGATGTTTGCGGATAACAAAATGATATTCCTATTTGTATCCATTTTAAAACAGATACAAATGCCAAAATCTGTATAAAACAAATATGGTGGTAGATCGGATACGCATATATTGAGGGTATCTGTCGTCCAACCCTTAAAAACCCTAAAAAAATGCTTCTTTTCTTAGCATTGTCAGAGAGCACGCATCATGATTGCTTTTTATAAAAAAGTTTTACTCCACCCTTGAACAAAACCCATTCCTTTCTTTTGATCTTCACACCTCTCTGGTGGGTCAACTATCAAACCCTGAAGACCTAACCAATGGACGCATCCCTGAATTCTTTAAAAAATTTTGACACATCATAAAATACGACTTTGTGGCAATGGTAAACTATTTCCATAGAGACGACCTCGCACCATCATACCTTAAAAACATCAACAATTCGGTAATTACCTTGATACACAAAAAAGGGGACCCATGAGATATCAATAACTAATATCAATTAGCCTCATAAACATGCCCCTGCATATTATATCAAAAATACTCGCAAATCGTTGGGCACCTATGCTCGCAGACCTAATCCCCCATCAACATGCTTTTCTTAAAGGGCAAGGTGCTTCTTATGCCTTCGTGGTTACTTTTGAGATATTAACACATTGGAGCTATACCAAAAGTGAAAGCTATTGTCTTTAAAATTGACATTCGAAAAGCTTTTGATTCATAGAAATAGATTGCGATGTCCAAAGCCCTTGACCTCTTGGAATGCCCGCATCGTTTCATTGTTTAAGTTCATTCTATGCTGCACAGTACCTCCATCTCATTTAAGATCCACAACCCCATCTCGAGCTTCTTTAAACCTTCATGTGGAGTTCGATTGAGGGGATCCAATTTCACCCCTCCTATTCGTTAATACCATGAACATCCTTGAAGGGATGCTCCAAAAACTAGCACAAAACAACTTTATTGAGGGCTTCCGAATACCCTGGAGAAACATTGCATCACTGACATGCTTTTTGCCGATGACATCATCATATTTATCAAATTTACACCTAAAGCCTTTAAATGTATTAACTTTAAACTCAAGATTTTCACAGAGATCACATACCTGTACCTAAATGAATCTAACATCCACTACCTCAACCTAAGAGCCAACGAATGGAAGTTCACAACTGACCTCTCTGTCTGGACTGATGATGAATTGGAGTCCCTCTTTCTCAAAACCCCTGAAATTGAGTGATTGGCTACCCTTGATTGAAAAGTTTGAGAAAAAAAACTACTGAGCCAGAAGACTAGAATGCTTGCACTACCCTCTAGAATCTCCCTATTTAACACATCCCTTACTCAACTATTAAACCACACACTCTCCTCCCTCCGCATACCAAAGTGGGTTTTAAACGATATCGAAAAAATCACGAGGCATTGCCTCTGGTATGGGTGCAATAAGGAGAAGAATAGACACTGGGTTTGTTGGGAAACTACCTGTAGGCCGAGAACAAATGATGGGTAGGGAATCCAGAACCTATAGCTCTTTAATGATGCCATGCTATCAAAATCCTGGCTAAAAGTACAGACAAATCGAGACTCTCTACTATCAAGGCTGACAAGGGGCAGATATCACAGAGGTCGTCCCACCCCATTACTTGAAACACCTTACCCAGAGATTCTCCATACTGACGGGCGATCAAAAATGGCTCCTGGACTATTAGAAACCTCTCTTCCAGTAATATCAGTTCGAGGTCAAACTCCCTATTGTGGATTGATAGCATAAATGCCTCCCTTCATACACTTCATCTCATACTTTGGACCTCCGCACATAATAAAAATTTCAGCCATGATAAAAGTGCTATCCACCCTTACTTCTAAGTTAAATTGGTTGAAGGCACTCAAATGAAATTCTCCCAACGAACTATCAGAACTCACCCATTTGTCCAACAGCTCAAAACTCTATTTTTATCCCGAGAAGAACCTCAACCTTCAAATTGACAAACGACATCTAGATCCTCCTATCACATGGTGGCTTAGGACTCAAGCTAAACCATAAGTTTTGGCAGAAGCCCTTCCCGCTTAAAGTATCCCTTTTCCTTTGGTCCCTTAGCTACCATAAACTGATAATCCAAGACATACCCCTAAATACCTCTGTATCGACCGTAAACACCTGCCCCTTTGAAGAAGCCATCACCGATCTGCTCCTCTATTGTCCTTTTACAATTACAACATTTAACCCTTTACATATTCTGCATGTAAGAGTGACTATTGAAAGATTTTTGAGCTACATAATACCTGCCTTTACCCCTTATCCCATTGCCAGATAGTTGCTTCCCAAGCATCGATCCTATGGTGATATGGAGGGAGCGATGTTCAAGGATATACCAAAGTGCCTCTAACCCCCACTCCAGATTGCTAAAGAGGTCCAGTTCACTTTTAAACATTCATTCTAATTTCCTACACCCTCTTAACCACCTCCTAAGCTTATACCACTAATTTCTCAACAATTAAATTATTCATACTGCTTCTTGCAGCCAAGAACTAATCAACTCTCTTAGCCCGCGTCTGCGCACTATGCATCATCTTGCTTCAAAGGGGTCCAATAAATGGTAACCCTTCAATTGCACTAGATCCTTCCAGCAATCTCTAATGTTAATTTTTAGTCTATGTATTATACCAAACGAACTTTATCCTTGTTTTTTAACCACTTAGTGGTACTCGCTTGTTGTACTAAGTGCTGGGACCCGTGGGTGTTTCTAGTGCCCTCGCCTTTTTTGATTTGTTGGTACTTGTTTATAGTATGGTTGTGGTAATCCTTTTTTGATGAATGAAATACCGATCTTTTATATATAAAGGAAAAAGCATTTTCGGAGAGCTTAGCCATTAGAACTGTACAAAACTACTCTTTGATCTTCTCTTGTGTTTTCCCTTTAACAATAAATCTTAGTTAAAATGGTTTTCTCATTTATGAAGCACGTGGTCTTCCCCGTCGACTACAGTTCGGATGATTTGTTGCCAACACAAAATCAAGGGCTGGCTAATAGCTACGTTGCTGTTGCGGGGAGTTCCTTTTGATACACCTTTGTTGGTTTTTATTTTACCTATTATGGAAAAATCCTCTGAGATTTATTTTGATATAAGGCTTTTAATTTTAGAACGGTAGGACAATCCCCCGTAGATATAACATCACTGAAGAGAGAACAAGTCAAGAACTAAGGAAAAGAAGAGAAGAATAAGAGTGCATGGACTAAATGCAAGTCCATGATAGTGGTGCTGGAAACAAATGAGGCAGGAGCTTCGCGATAGAGATCTTATTCTTTTCCACCGTCCTCGAAATCAAGGAAAAGATCCACACCCACCCCAACATCCCCATCCAGATCCAGACCGTCTACTTTAAAGACAATCCCCTCGATGACGATGCCAAGGACCTCGAGTTCTACGGACTCCACCACGGCTCCCACCTCCACCTCGCCCTCGACAAGCACCCATCACCGTCGATCCCTCGCCTCATCAACGTCAAGAGCGTCGTCACGAAGCGACACTTCACTTTGGAGGTCAACCTGGCCTCCAACAACGTCTCCCGCCTCATCGAGCATCTCTCTGACATGATTAGATGACTGGTTTCTGGACATTTATTTGTTTGTTTCAGATCCTTTGTAGTGTTGACTTGTCTTATGTTCTCCTTCCTTGGATGTTTAATGATAATTTGAACATGTGATAGTCTCGACGGTAAACTCATACTTCTCCTGTTACGCCCCACTGCATGAGACCCTGTTGACAGAAGTCTTCAGAAGCTATATAAGTCCAATAATTTGTTGTTTCTTAATGCTGAGACTCACATGCATAGATGTAAAGATCCACACAAAATGGTTTTTCCCAACGGCAAATTTGTCATCATAATTCCATCAGGGAAAATTCATTGAGATGGTTAAAGACGCCGCGTATAGTTTGTCGCAAATAGACCTGGCTAGTAGACCGGAGGCCCACTCAGCTTGGTGATTAGTCCACAATTCATCTACTTTATATGATGATCTTAGAAAAATTCCTTTGGAAGTCACTAAATAAACCCTCAAAATTGACTTAATTAATCTATGCTAATAAGATGAGAAATTAGGACTAATTATTGTCTATAAACAAATCCTAATAATCAGCTACTTTTGCTCATTATTTCATGTAAAAAAAACTAACTATTCTAACTTAATTCCTTTTCAATTATATTCTTTAGGTAATTTACTAACTTGGCTTAAAGAATTAAACTCCATAAAAGTATGAAAATAGAAGAAAATAAAAGGATCCGACTTAGTATAGTGTGCACATACAATGTTTGTTTATCTTTATTTCACCTTTTTCTTAACATATAAAATTTCATAAAAATATATTAATGATGTGTATATTGTATATTTATTAATTCTTATTAAGAATTCAATTAAAAATACAAAAAATTACAAACATAAAAATATGGGATTAACTGTCAAATTAATACATACACAAAATTTATATTTGTACAAATGACCTCTTTTGATTTTTGATCCTTTATGAAAGTTGTAGATCTTATCGAGACTTTCACATTGATTACTTTTTTATTTGAGTTTTCTTTCTATTTTATTTTCTTTCTTTCATGAGTCCAGGGTCAACGAGCTCTCAACCTCTCTGATTGGGCCACGTCAACCGCTCCCCTACACTCCCTCTCTCTTGTCCACGTCAACACCTCTAGCCAATCACACACCACCCATTATTGACCTTGGTCAACAACCCCCTCTCTCAACCGTTACGCTTCCAAACCTCACGCGACCCCTTTTATACCTTGGATTCCCACCTCTTTCTCCATTACTTGTTGTAATACCTCACTGCATGTAACCTCCCCATCACCACCACCTTTACTAGCCTCTTCAAGCCGCATTAAACCCTAAAATGCTCGCTGATCAAGACCTATAAATCCCTTGGACCCCCTGCTGTACTAGGTATCCACCACTGCAGAAGCCCTCCCCTCCAACTCCAACTCCTCTCCGGTGATATCTCCGAGGAACCCTCAACGGAAGACGATGAGGTTGAGGCTTGGTGTGATCTGCACCCTCCTTCAGTCGTATAGCAGCTCGACCTACATCAACTGCAAAGTTCGCGCTCCTTCTCGCTAGAGCTCTTGAGCAAGGACACATGAGCTTCTGCTCCTTCACCAGGCGATATATTTCACCATCTTCACCTCGATGTCACCTTTAGGAGCTCTAGATTCTCTCCGTCTCTCTCCATTGCACACCTCTAGGTAGCTCCAACGTCTTTCGCCTTTTCAAATTTTCCAATTTACTCTGTCCACCTAATTGCACCTCCAGCCCTCCTAGGCATACCCCAAGCTCCGCCTCGCACCCACGATCCTCGCCCACACATCCACAGTCCCCTGTCCCATCTCCAGACCTCCCCCCACCTTGCTCCGCCTCGCCTTGTCCGCCAGACCAGGAGATCCAGGTCTCCGCCTCCCCTCATCTGCCAAAGGCCTCCACTCCCTTCCATTTCACTTAATTTTTGCCAACTAACCCTACAGGTGCTCCACCTCATTCACTGATCGGATGCCAAGACCTAGCTCCGTTCTCCCCCTATGCCTTCGATGACCAAGCATCGCCACACTGCCTTGAGCATTGCTGCTCCATGGCACCTCCAACACCTTCGACCTAGCCCTCCCACACTTCCAAGCCTCTCAACCAACCTCCGGGACCTAGGAGGAGCTCGAGAAGGCTCGCCGGAACCCCTCCTCTCTGCCATCGCTCATGGAGGAGAACTAAGAGTAGATACCATTGGATTTTGATACAACGGTGCCTATGTACATGAGGCCTTGACCGCCAGATCTCATTAGATTAGACGATCTAGTTCCCTCAGCCTGAGCCTTCACTCGTGCCTCCAGGCTCGGGTTGCCCTAGGCTCCTCCAGAGCCTCCCTACTCTGCCACGTGTTTTCCGCCTCTGAACCTCACTTTGTGCCTAACCCCCCATGTGCAGGAGGCACATGGGCTGGGAGAATTCCCCTTCAGCTTCTGTAATTTGTACTCAGGTCCTCCTCACTGATTATTTGCTACTTGGCAATGCTAAGAATAACTCGTTGTAACATGACCAATTACTATTATTTAGAACCACATTAATTGTATCTGATGAAGAGAATGTGGCTAAATTATATTGGAAAAGTCTAGGGTCGAACACAAGGACACATGCAATTAATCAATTTAACTTAGGTATTAAATATCTAATTAAATGAGTGATCAATGATCTTGGTCAAGTTATACAAACAATGTAGGGATGCTCTTTTAATTTGGTTTTTAAATGCAAATATATAAGGCGACAAAAATAGTGATTGATGCAAACAAAATGAAACATAGAATATTCGACAAACAAAGGGTAACATAAAATATTAAGTGATGCTCCTGATCAATTACTTGAACTACTTGAATAATGAAGCATGAATTAATCTAATTCAATGTTCAATTAATGTTGTCCAAATGCCTAATTCATCCATTGTTGAATTAACTAAACATTACATGAAATCAATCAAAGAATATCACCCAAAGCAATTCTAACCATGGAATACATTATTTGCAATAATCTAATTAAAATGTACTAATCCAAATTAAATCAGGGTGAATATTAAGCTAGAGATAAAGAAAGGATTGATTTTTGAATGATTTTAGTGGGTTATAAAGACATCATGATTTCTTTGAATTTTAATATACCGAATTGAGATTAACATAGATAATGAATACACCACAATAAAGCTTATGAAATTATCTATCCAATGACACCAAAATCACTTAATTTGAACCTATAGTTCACAAAATATTCAATTAACAATATAAGGGCATAAATGCAAGGAAAATATAATTAAAAATAACTTAGACATCACATATAGGTCCTCACAAGGATATGGATACAAGTAAACGAAGCTGCTAGGGCTAACCACATAAAATATACAAACATGTGGACTTATTTACAATATTTTGATACCCGGCGTAGGTCTTCTAAAAAAATCCCCACATCATGTGCGTCGTACGCGTGACTTGGTGGTTTGGAGGTATGCTCGGGACACCAGGCAGGTGCGGGCCACGTGGATGCACGTCGAGGCTAGGCTGTGGCTCGGCTACTCTAGACCTCAGGTTACAAATCGGTGCTTCGGGTGCTATGACGTGGAAGCTCCTTCACCGTTGGATGATGATCGATCGAAGTCGATCGAATGATGACTGTACACTATGTTCCTCCCTCTCCTCCTTGAGCGACAGAGCATGAGAGGAGCTACAATGATGAGGATTCTGCTCCTCTGTGATCCTTTTGACAAATGAAGGATCCAAACACCTCCGTCTTGGCTTGGTGAAGGTCTTGTAGGTTCAAACTTAAAGAAAGTCACTCTTCAGGGGCATGGCGATGAATCTACTTGTTGAACATGGATGATCAAAGGTTTAATTTAAAAGAATTTATTTGCAGTGCCGTTGCAACCCTAAAAAACCATCAACAAAAAATTTATTATTTTTATATACAGCTCAAGCCAACAAACAAGAAAAAGATTGTAAGCACAAGAACTATAAGTGCTATTTATTTACATGTATAGCGTACGGGATCGAACTCGGGGAGGCTATAAAAATCCCGAGGATTATTCAATTCAATGAAAAATCAATGAAAAGTAAACGAGAATTCTAGGAACACTACTCTTGTCTTTTCGTATTTTTGCTTTTTATAATTTTTTCATGAAATTTTTAATTTTATTTTTATTTGATTTTATGATTTTTTATGATTTTTAATTTTGCAAATGATTTTTTTATTTTCAAAATAAAGAAAAAATAAATAAAGAAAATGAATAAATACAACCAACCACTCTTTGTATTTTTCAAGTATATAAAAAATAACAAAAATTATTTTTACGTTTCTAAACCTTTTTTTAATGTTTTTTAATTTTTTTAGAATTTTAAGAATTTGTAAGGCTTTTAAATAAATCAAAAATAGGGAAAATGAGAAACATAAATAAATACGAATGTTTTTAGATTTTTAAAATGGAATCAAAAAGATGAAATATGGACACACGAAAAGATAAATTTTTATATTTTTAGAAAGCTATTTTATGATTTGTTTGGAATTTTCTATGAACTTTTATGCATTTTTTATATTTTTAAATATTTTGTGATTTTTCTATGAACTTTTGGTGGACTTATATATGAGTCCACACCTCAAGCTCTTGTAACAATAGTAGAGAGGAGGAATGGAGGACCACACACGCGCGCGTTCCGCTCCGGCTTCGGCACCGGCACGGGCTCGGGCTCGGGCTTGGGAGAGTCAATTCGGATCTCGATACTTTTGTTGCGGGTTTCATTTGGCTGTTCGATTGAATTAATCAGACTGATTAATTTGATTTCGATCACATTGGAAATCAGACTTGATCCAAACAGCTCGACTTAGCCGCGGTTTTGGAATTCGAAAGGACACGTCCGTTGAGGGGCGTTTTTGGAAACTGAAGGGACCGCACGCTAGGGCACACGAGCTCCTCTTTTTATACCCCTCACCCGACGCCGCTTTTCTTCACTCGCAAGAAAACTCCACTCGCCGTCCCTCTTGTCTCTCTCTCTCTCGCGACTGCGACTCTGTTTCTTCTCGGCTGCAAGTTCTCGGAGGTACTTTCAAGGACGGTCTCGTCGGTGTGCACGGACGACGACCGTGAACCGTCGTATCCTGTGAGAGGATCGCCAGTACCCTACGCACCGGTATTGTGGGGGTGAAATCCTCTCTAAGGACAATCCATTTCATGGACGCTTCGGTGATCTCTAATATAATTTTTCTTATCTACTGTTTGCTGTAATTGATTTATTGCTTACCCTTTTCTGGATCTCGCCCGGTTGTTTGTTTTCGTATGGTTAATCGGTTCCTACTTGCATTTCGTAATCGGATAATGGATTGGAAATATATGTCGTTAATGGTATTAATCTGTAATACGTTTATTTCCGTTCATTTGGATCCGTATATTTACTGTTTATTATATGCATGGTTGATCCTGTTTTCAACAAAACATTGCATCACTGACATGCTTTAGCTTGATGATATCCTCATATTTATCAAATTTACACTCGAAGCCTTTAAATGTACTAATTTTACATCACATACCTGTACCTAAATGACGACAAATCTAACATCCACTACCTCAACCTAAGAGCCAACGAATGGAAGTTCACAACTGAGCTATCTGTCTGGACTGATGATGAATTGGAGTCCCTCTTTCTCAAAACCCCTGAAATTGAGTGATGGGCTACCCCTGATTGAAAAGTTTGAGGAAAAAACTACTGAGCCGGAAGACTAGAATGCTTGCACTACCCTCTAGAATCTCCCTATTTTACGCATCCCTTGCTCAAGTATTAAACAACACACTATCCTCCCTCCGCATACCAAAGTGGCTTTTAAATGATATCGAAAAAAATCAGGAGGCATTTCCTCTGGTATGGTTGCAATGAGGATAAGAATAGACAATGGGCCCGTTGGGAAACTACCTGTAGGCCGAGAACAAATGATGGGTAGAGAATCCAGAACCTAGAGCTCTTTAATGATGCCATGCTATCAAAATCCTGGCTAAAAGTACAAAATGAGGCTCTCTACTATCAAGGTTGATAAGGGGCATATATCACAAAGGTCGTCCCACCCCATTACTTGAAACCCCTAACCCCAGAGATTCTCCATACTGGCAGGCGATAAAAAATGGCTCCTGGACTATTAGAAACCTCTCTTCCAGTACTATTAGTTCGGGTCAAACTCCCTACTGTGGATTGATAGCATGAATGCCTCCCTTCATATACTTCATACCACACTTTGGTTTAACAAATGACATCTACATCCTCTTATCACATGGTGGCTTAGGACTCAAGCTAAACCATAAATTTTGCAGAAGCCCTTGTATCCCTTTTCCTTTGGTCTGTTAGCTACCATAAACTGAGAATCCAAGACATACCCCTAAATACCTCTGTATCAACCGTAAACGCCCGCCCCTTTGAAGAAGCCATCACCTATCTGCTCATCTATTGTCCTTTTACAATTACAACATTTAACCCTTTAGATATTCTGCATGTAAGAGTGACTATTGAAAGATTTTTTGAGCTACATAATACCTGCCTTTACCCCTTATCCCATTGACAGATAGTTGCTTCCCAAGCATCGATCTGTTGGGTGACATGGAGGGAGCGATGTTCAAGGATATGCCAGAGTGCCTCTCACCCCCACTCCAGATCGCTAAAGAGACCCAGTTCATTTTTAAACATTCATTCTAATTTCCTACACCCTCTTAGCCACCTCATAAGCTTATAACACTAATTTCTCAACAATTAAATTATTCATACTACTTCTTGCAGCCATGAACTAAGCAACCCTCTTAGCCCGCATTCGCGTACCATGCATCATCTTTGCTTCAAAAGGGTCCATGAAATGACAACCCTCAAATTGCACTAGATCCTTCCTGCAGCCTCTACTGTTAATTTTTTAGTCTGTCTATTATACCAAATGAACTTTATCCTTGTTTTTTTGACCACTTAGGGGTACTCGCCTGTTTTACTAAATGTTGGAACCCATAGGTGTTTTTAGTGCCCTCGCCTTTTTTAATTTGTTGGTACTTGTTTACAATATGTTTGTGGTAATCCTTTTTTGACTAATGAAATACCGATCTTTTATATATAAAGGAAAAAGCGCTGTCGGAGAGCTTAGCCATTAGAACTGTACAAAACTACTCTTTGATCTTCTCTTGTATTTTCCCTTTAACAATAAATCTTAGTTAAAATGGTTTTCTCATTTATGAAGCACGTGGTCTTCCCCGTCGACTAAATGATTTGTTGCCAACACAAAATCAAGGGCTGGCTAATAGCTACGTTGCTGTTGCGGGGCGTTCCTTTTGATACACCTTTGTTGGTTTTTATTTTACCTATTTTGGGAAAATTCTCCGACATTTATTTCGATATAAGGCTTTTAATTTTAGAACGGTAGGACATCTCTTGTGTATATAACATCACTGAAGAGAGAACAAGTCAAGAACTAAGGAAAATAAGAGAAGAATAAGAGTGCATGGACTTGATTAGATGACTGGTTTCTGGATATTTATTTGTTTGTTTCAGATCCTTTGTAGTGTTGACTTGTCTTATGTTCTCCTTCCTTGGATGTTTAATGATAATTTGAACCCTGTGATAGTCTCCACGGTAAACTCGTACTTCTCCTGTTACGCCCACTGCATGAGACCCTGCTGACAGAAGTCTTCAAAAGCTATATAAATCCAATAATTTCTTATTTCTTAATGCTGAGACTCACATGCATAGATGTAAAGATGAAAAAAATGGGTTTTCCCAACGGCAAATTTGTCATCATAATTCCATCAGGGAAAATTCATTGAGATGGTTAAAGACGCTGCGTATAGTTCGTCGCAAATAGACCTGGCTAGTAGATCGGAAGCCCACTCAGCTTGGTGATGAGTCCACAATTCATCTACTTTATATGATGATCTTAGTAAATTACTTTGATAAGTCACTAAATAAACCCTCTAAATTGACTTAATTAATCTATGCTGATAAGATGAGAAATTAGGACTAATTATTGTCTATAAACAAATCCTAATAATCAGCTACTTTTGCTCATTATTTCATGTAAAAAAACTAACTATTCTAACTTAATTCCTTTTCAATTATATTCTTTAGGTAATTTACTTACTTGGCTTAAAGAATTAAACTCCATAAACGTATGAAAATAGAAGAAAACAAAAGGATCAGACTTAGTATAGTGTGTACATACAATGTTATCTTTATTTCACCTTTTCCTAAAATTTCATAAAAAAATATATCAATGATGTGTATATTGTATGTATATTAATTCTTATTAAGAATTCAATTAAAAACACAAAAAATACAAACATAAAAATATGGGATTAATTGTCAAATTAATACATACACAAAATTTATATTTGTACAAATGACCTCTTTTGATTTTTGATCCTTTATGAAAGTTGTAAATCTTATTGAGACTTTCACATTGATTACTTTTTTATTTGAGTTTTCTTTCTATTTTATTTTCTTTCTTTCATGAGTCCAGGGTCAACGAGCACTCAACCTCTCTGATTGGGCCACGTCAATCGCTCCCCAACAATCCCTCTCTCTTGTCCACGTCAACACCTCTAGCCAATCACATACCACCCATTATTGACCTTGGTCAACAACCTCCTCTCTCAACCATTATGCTTCCAAACCTCGCGCGACCCCTTTTATACCTTGGATTCCCACCTCTTTCTCCATTACTTGCTGTAATACCTCACTGCATGTAACCTCCCCATCACCACCACCTTTACCAGACTCTTCAAGCTGCATTAAACCCTAAAATGCTCGCCGATCAAGACCTATAAATCCCTTGGACCCCCTGCTGCACTAGGTATCCACTACTTCTGAAGCCCTCCCCTCCAACCCCAACTCCTCTCCGGTGATATCTCCGAGGAACCCTCAACGGTAGACGATGAGGTCGAGGCTTGGTGAGATATGCAACCCTCCTTCAGTCGTGTAGCAGCTCGACCTACATCAACTGCAAAGTTCAAGATCCTTCTCGCTGGAGCTCTTGAGCAAGGACACATGAGCTTCTGCTCCTTCACCAGGCGATACCTTTCACCATCTTCACCTCGATGTCACCTTTAGGAGCTCTAGATTCTCTTCGCCTCTCTCCATTGCACACCTCTAGGTAGCTCCGACGTCTTTCCCCTTTTCAATTTTTCGAATTTACTCTGTCCACTTAATTGCACCTCCGACCCTCTTAGGCATACCCCAAGCTCCGCCTCGCACCCACGAACCTCGCCCACACATCCACAGTCCCCTGTCCCATCTCCAAACCTCCCCCCCACCTTGCTCCACCTCTCCTCATCCGCCAGACCAGGAGATCCAGGTCTCCGCCTCCCCTCGTTTGCCAAAGGCCTCCACTCCCTTTCATTTCGCTTCATTTTTGCCAACTAACCCTACAGGTGCTCCACCTCTTTCATTGATCGGATGCTAAGACCTAGCTCCATTCTCCTCCTCTGCCTTCAATGACCAAACACCGCCACACTGCCTTGAGCATTGCAGCTCCATGACACCTCCAACACATTCGACGTAGCCCTCTCACGTTTCCAAGTCTCTCAACCGACCTCCAGGACCTAGGAGGAGCTTGAGAAGGCTCGCCGGAACCCCTCCTCTCTGCCATCGCTCATGGAGGAGAACTAAGAGTAGACACTATTGGATTCTAATCTAACGGTGCCTATGTACATGAGGCCTTGACCGTCAGATCTCATTAGATTAGACGATCTAGTTCCCTTAGCCTGAGTCTTCACTCGTGCCTCCAGGCTCGGGTTGCCCTAGGCTCCTCCAGAGCCTCCCTGCTCTGCCACGTGTTTTTCGCCTCTGAACCTCGCTCTGTGCCTAGCCCCCCATGTGTAGGAGGCACATGGGCTAGGAGAATTCCCGTCAGCTTCTGTAATTTGTACGCAGGTCCTCCTCACTGATTATTTGCTACTTGGCAATGCTAAGAATAACTCGTTGTAACACAACCAATTACTATTATTTAGAACGACATGAATTGTATCTGATGAAGAGAATGCGGCTTAGTTATCTTGGAAAAGTCTAGGGTCGAACACAAAGATACATGCAATTAATCAATTTTACTTAGGTATTAAATATCTAATTAAATGAGTGATCAATGATCTTGGTCAAGTTATACAAACAATGTATGGATGCTCTTTTCATTTGGTTTTTAAATGCAAATATATAAGGCGACAAAAATAGTGATTGATGCAAACAAAATGAAACATAGAATACTTGACAAACAAAGGGTAACATAAAATATTAAGTGATGCTCCTGATCAATTACTTGAACTACTTGAATAATGAAGCATGAATTAATCTAATTCAATGTTCAATTAATGTTGTCCAAATGCCTAATTCATCCATTGTTGAATTAACTAAACATTACATGAAATCAATCAAAGAATATCACCCAAAGCAATTCTAATCATGGAATAAATTATTTTCAATAATCTAGTTAAAATGTACTAATCCAAATTAAATCAGGGCGAATATTAAGCTAGAGATAAAGAAAGGATTAATTTTTGAATGATTTTAGTTGGTTATAAAGAAACCATGATTTCTCTGAATGTTAATATGCCGAATGGAAATTAACATAGATAATGAATGCACCACAATAAAGCTTATGAAATTATCTATCCAATGACACCAAAATCACTTAATTTGGACCTATAGTTCACAAAATATTCAATTAACAATATAAGGGCATAAATGCAAGGAAAATATAATTAAAAATAACTTAAAACATCACATATAGGTCCTCACAAGGATATGGATACAATTAAACGAAGCTGTTAGGGCTAACCACATAAAATACATAAAGATGTGGACTTATCTACAATATTTGATACCCAACGTGGGTCTTCTAAAAAAATCCCCACATCATGTGCACCGTACGCATGACTTGGTGGTTTGGAGGTATGCTCGGGATACCAGGCAGGCGCGGGCCACGTGGATGCACGTCGAGGCTAGGCTGTGGCTCGGCTACTTTGGACCTCAGGTTAATTACAAATCGGTGCTTCGGGTACTATGACGTGGAAGCTCCTTCACCGTCGGATGATGACCGATCGAAGTCGATTGAACGGACAGTGTTCCTCCCTCTCCTCCTTGAGCGACAGAGCATGAGCAGAGCTCCAATGATGAGGATTCTGCTCCTCTGTGATCCTTTTGACAAATGAAGGATCCAAACACCTCCGTCTTGGCTTAGAGAAGGTCTTGTAGGTTCAAACTGAAGGAAAGTCACTCTTCAGGGGCTTGGCGATGAATCTAATTGTTGAACACGGATGATCAAGGGTTTAAATTAAAAGAATTTATTTGCAGTGTCGTTGCAACCCTAAAACCATCAACAAAGAAATTATTATTTTTATACATAACTCAAGTCAACAAACAAGAAAAAGATTGTATGAACAAGAACTATAAGTGCTATTTATTTACATGTATTGCGTACAGGATCGAACTCAGGGAGGCTATAAAAATCCCGAGGGTTATTCAATTCAATGAAAAATCAAGGAAAAGTAAATGAGAATTCTAGGAACACTACTCTTGTCTTTTTGTGCTTTTGCTTTTTATATTTTTTATGAAATTTTTAATTTTATTTTTAATTTTCTTTTTTTTATGATTTTTAATTTTGTAATTGATTTTTTTATTTTCAAGATAAAGAAATAATAAATAAAGAAAATGAATAAATATAACTAATTACTCTTTTATTTTTCAAGTATATAAAAAATATACGAAAAATTAAACAAAAATTATTTTTATGTTTCTAAACCTTTTTAATGTTTTTTATTTTTTTTTAGAATTTTAAGAATTTTGTAAGGCTTTTAAATAAATCAAAAATAGGGAAAATGAGAAACATAAATAAATACGAATGTTTTTGGATTTTTAAAATTGCAAATGGAATAAAAAGATGAAATATGGACACACGAAAAGATAAATTTTTATATTTTTTAGAAAGCTATTTTATGATTTATTTGGAACTTTCTATGAACTTCTATGTATTTTTTATATTTTTGAATGTTTTATGATTTTTTTAGATTGTACGAGGAATGAAAATACCAAAAGGGTACAAAATTAAAAGAGATGAAAATATATAAGTAGAATTTTTTAGATTTTTTGAGAAAATTTTATATTTTAATTAATTTTAAATGCAAATAGGGAATTTATGTCATTTTTTATTTTTTAAAAATAATAAAAATGATCGAAATACAAAATAAAAATTAGAGATGAAAGATCTGATTAACAGGAAGCTAACATGATTTTTGTGAAATTGTTATTGAAGTTTTGCTATATTTATTTAATTTTAGCATGCAAAATAAATGCTGATGCATGGGAGTATGGATGTAATTATTTATAGTTTATGGACTAAATGATAACCCAATTAAAAAGTTGTGGGCCAAATGAGTAAAATATCCAAAAATTGCATGCACAGGAATGTGAGTCATGCTGGACTGGAAATAAATGTAAATAAAATATTTTCAAGAACTAATCAATAACATCAAAGGTGCAAGTGTTGATTGCAATTTTTACGAAAAATCAAGTGCAAGGCACATGCACAATTAAATAGGGATTGGAATGAAAATAAAATAAATTGTAAGGAATTAATGCAATTGTTCAATACATAGAATGTAGAGACATGTCCAAAAGGACTTATTTGCAAAATAAAATAAATGCAGGGGTCAGAGCGTAATTTTACACTTTAATCTACGTGGCACCTTGGACGACTATGATGAAATGAGATGCAAATCGGATGGTCGAGGTTGGTGCACGTGTGGATGGATCTGATCTGATCTGGACGCTCAATCCACAAACACAATTTGGGGGAAAATGGACGGTTGTGATGAAAACTGGGTTGAATGTTCTTGATTGGGCGGATATAAGAGCGACTAGAAGAACTGTGATGAAGGTTTTGTTGGATGAGTTCCAACCGACAATTTCTAGCTCAATCTTCGCTCACATGCCCTCCATAGGATTTGGAGATCTGGGGGTTGGAAGCTTGTAGAACTCTTCCAGATCCTGCTTCTTAAGCTTGAATGTTCACTTGCCACCTATAAAAATTTGCTACTGCTTGGAGGATCTCTCCGACAACTTTTATTAGCAAAAACATAAGGAAAATGATGACGGAATGGGGACTCCGACGAAGATGATTCGAGATGGAGCCGAACCTTAGGTCTGGGGAGAATTGAAGGGGATCAGATATGGAGGAAAGTAGAAAAGGGTCGTGCGAAGGTGAAGCGATGGTCGTAACATGTTAAGGATGGTTGGAACATTTCCGATCTTGCAGATTAGAGGAAAATGATGGAAGAGCTAATTTAGACTAAATAAGATCAAAATGCAAAAGGTAAATGTTAAAATCAAAAGGTCAATCCTAATGTTACCTATCGTGGATGGTGGAGAAGATCAGCCTCGATCTATGGCAAAAAGTAGAGAGGTGAAACACGCGATGGAGGTCTCTGACAGTGTGGATGGATCATGTCCTTCAAGGGTTCTTCACACTCCCGATTGTGGGGATCAAGAGCTTTGTCACCGCTTAATCGTGCAAACTCAATTTGAGGCGAAAAAATCATCTAAAAAATGAATCAAATCGGCAACGGGGGGTGACTGGGGTGTATTAATAGGAGTGGCTCCAGCATGATTTGAAAATTAAATTGTGAGCTGATCCGGGCACTATCTATGGAGCAAGTGGGCCGGCGGTAAAGTCAGTGGTTACGGCGAGAAAATTGGAGAAGAAAGCATGAGAGGTTAATGATCGTATCACGAGGGAAAATTAGGAGAAGAGGTGCTGGCGGTGAGAAATGTCGAATGACTGGCATGGTATGCGGAGTTGACCCGAGCCGACCAATGGGAGCGCACAAAGAATGAGACAAATTAGACTAGACAATAAAAACAGGAAAATAAGAAATAAATTGAAATAAAATCAAAAATGAATTTAAAATATAAAAAACAATATAAAGGAAAATATTAGTAATATAATTAACTTATTTTTTGTAATTTTTAATTAATTAAATAAGGTATATACAAGTGTAAAAATAGATAAAATATGTTATATACATATATATATGCCTATGTGCACATGACCATGATTTTTAATTTATTTTATTAAAATATATACATAATTTAATAATTTACAATATTTTACAAGGGATTAATGGTATTTTTATTAGATTTTTAGGAATTAATTTATTAGGTTAAATAAATATGTATATGCACAGTATACACATAGTGATATCTATACAATGTTTACATTGATTTTATTTATGTTTATTTTTGATTTTGTAATTTTTATTTGTATTTTATGAAAGTTAAAGAAAATAAATACATAAATAATGTACAAAGCATACATATGCATATTATAAAATAATACCCCAATTAGACACATTTCACACCTTATAAATTGAGCTTTGTGGCTTTTTGAGAGTGTTATAATTTACATAATGTACACTGATTTTTCTTGCAATTATTTTTATTATTTACAAAAGTTTTTTATGCATGAGTTGAATTTGGTTATGAATAAATTAATGAAAAGAATGCATATTATATACAGTAATGTACATGTGATGAATATATACAAGTGGAGGTTGATTTTTTGAAATTTTGGTATTTATGCCTTATCTCTCCCTACTTTATTCCTTGTCGATCAGGTCAAGTCTTGACCTTCTCTTGGAGTCAGAGTTATCCTGTATCTATTGCATATGTACAGACTTTATTTTCTTTATTTTCCCTTTATTTATTTATTTTAAGTTAAAATAGTGATGAATATACAATATTTACACAAGAATGAGAGTTGGTAAAAGATTTGATTTATTGATATTTACAGGTATTTTATAAGAGATTTTTAGCTAAAATAAAGGAATAAAGACGATGAAATGCAGATTCATCACTACTCAGGTGAAGAAAATCGAGATCGAAACCAATCTCTCTTCTCTGATCAACAAAGGAATAGAGGGCTCCTGCATGTGTCATATGTGCAACCAAAGCAAAATAAGGCGTCATGGGAGTGTTGAAGATGGTTGACGTGCTAACGAAGGCGGAGCGAGTTTAGGTCCCTCATCTTGCAGATGAGGGTTGGTGATCAAGTTGGATGAAGTATTCTGAAGGTTGTCGGAGGGATTTGGTGTCTCCGCAAGGGTCGGTGAACCACCGGGAAGGTACTCAGGTGATTAGATGAATAAGCGATGACTGGTGTGTACGCAGATAAAAGGGAGAAACAAGACGAAAATGAAGATGAGGATTACCTGGAACAAGGATGCACATAGAAGATGAAGGAAATGAGCCAGAAATGGAGTTGCAAAGGGCTTCGATCGTCGCTTCACTTCCAAGTCTAATCAAAGAAGCTCAATAAACACCTCATGGAGGTCAGCAACATGGCAGAATCAGTCGAGGATCTCGCCTAAGATGGGTCTCCATCGTCTCTCTTGAATAACTCTCTATCTCTGTCGCAAATGAAGGTTGAGGCTAGGAGAAACTCTCCTGAATGGCATATGGCCATTGAAGATGATCAGAGAGGGGTTTTGATAGGAAGGAGTTTAGGCTACAGGTTGTTGTTGGGGTAGTTTGAACCATCCTTGGGTAGAGCACGTGAGTAGATCAAAGACAACTGGAGGTTATGCGCGAATGGGGGACAAACAGAGAAGGGATTGATGGCGAGAACAGGAAGTTAGGGCACGTGGGAAGGTCAGTAGAATTAGGAGAAGTTGTCGTCACATGAAGCGATGCAACTCTTGGGGGAGTTAGTTGGAGGAAGGAGATGAACATGAGCCGTCTGATCTTGTGATCAGACGATCCCCAATGGGGCATAGGTGAATGGGGAAGATGATCCTGATGGTTGTGATCGTGCGGTCAGAAATAGAATGGGGTGTGATGGAAGCATAACCGTTTGATCAAGATGATCAGATGGTTAGGAAAATTAGGCGGGAAGGAAATTGGGCAGCCAAGTGGCGTGCTGCAGTTGGGTCACGTGGCCCAACTAGATAAATCAGAAAAATACGTAAATCAATGTAAAATAAAAAAGAAATAGTTAGAGATAGAATTTTAAAATGTTCAACATGAAAGTTGTAGATTTCTTTGAGATCTGCAACTTTCATGTAGAACTCTAAGTATGATTGCATCATATATATATAAATAATATTGATAATTTTGCATGCATTTTTAAAGTATTAAAATACTTATTTGATTTTCTTTTGTTATTTTTTATCATTTTAATTTATGAATAATGTTAAATATAACATATACAATATTAATCTAATTTTTAGTTGATTTTCTAATAATTAAGAAAGATATAAAATAAAGGCATAATAATATATTTATTTATAAACATATAATTAGGGTTAATTATCTACAAGTGTTAATTGTTAACTAAGATAAGTTGTTAATTATTATTGATGAATTACTTAAGCTAGAAGGTTTAACAAATTCAAATAATAATGATAAATATGGGATTTATCACTCATGTGCAAAGCACGTGCCCATCGAGCATATTTATGCCTAAGCCCCGTCAGTTTCTCCATATTGCAAAAATACCCCCACACGCTTAAGAAACTACAGAGAACCCCCTCCAGGTTATCATATTTGTAGATAAGTCCCTAACATGACCATTTTGAGATAAAATTCATATTTTTCTTGCACTTTAGTCCATGAAACTTCATGCTTGAATATATTTCTTATTTTTTATCCAAAAATTACATATTTGCTACCATTTGAAGCTTGTCTCGTGCTCTTTAATTTGATATATTTGTGAGACAGGTAGAGGCCCTAAAAATTACTTAATTTTTTAGGATTAAAATAATCTGTGCAGGCTTATTGAGGATAAGTATTGACCACATATTTTTGAGAAAGATAATTCATTTAAAGGGATAATTTCATGGAAGAATTGATCATTATTCTCTGCTCTTTAATTTTTGATTGAATGTTTTTTACTTAAGGAATTTATGTAGGGAAATTTATGTGATTAGATATTGAATTAAATCACTGTGCATGATTCATAAATAAATATTTTAGCCTGCATTTTTTAGCATAATTTAATAAAATTTTCTTGAATCTATTCCTTAGATCCGTGATTTATTGGAGGACACTATTGATCATCATTTTATTGGGATTGAAATTCATCATCCCAGATATGTCTCTCTCTGTTTTATTTTTTGCTCCGATTATTTTTAGCTCTTTCTTTTGCATTCTTTTCTGACCTACGAATTAGCATTTCAATTAATTAGAAATTTTTTGAACCACATAACTAAAGAATCGTTGTTCTCTAAGTTTGACCTTGGTATACTTACCAAGTTAAAATTGCCACATAATAAAAAGTGTGTTTTTTGACGAATTAACTTTTGTCTCTTGTACTACAACTAGGTCTCATTATGTGAGATGGAAATCGATTCATCACATGGTCATAGAACGGGTTAGGGCCAAGATATTTCATGAATGGATCGATCAGGTCTGACTCGCTCTTTGACTCGCCTGTCAATTAGGCGGGCCGTGGACATGTACCATAAAGTCCGAGCCGACTTGCAAAAGTGAGAAATAAATTTTAAAAATTAGATGTTGTGTACATTTAATATAATATACTTCGAGTTTTTCTTTTACGTTATCAATGTTAAATTATATTTATTAGTCTACTTGTCAAGTAACACATATAATTATTAATTATATTTAAAGGATTTAGATGATGCTCAAAAAAATTATTCATCTCTAAATTTATATTAAACATTAAAAATAAAAATATTTTGAATTTGTTCCATGGGCTGGCACGACCAAGACCTAGGCTGGGTGTGGGGCCTTGAAGTATAGCCCAAGGCATGGCCTGGCCCGGGCCATGGGTTTTTAGAACCTCAGCCCGATCAACCCGGCCCGTACTTTGGGCAGGTCTAGTCAAGAATACCTCCTCAGGGAATATTATTTAAGTCAATTTTGTAAGAAATACGTCACTATAAAGATCATTAGGTTTCTTTATATTTAAACTTATTTGCAAGGAATACCTAGTAGGGAATACTTTTCTGTTCATTTTTATTTGTTGCAATTTGATTTCATAGATGACAAGATAACCATAGTGAATGAGTTTACTTATTATTAAGGAAAATTATAACTTAATTTTAATAGCAATGAATCAATTGCTACATATGTGATCTTTTTTTTATGAGCCATATAATCTAATATAAAAGATTGAATGCATACAATCCTTAATCATTCTCCATTCAATCTTAATCAGTGAATATTCTTCATACTATTTTTTTTCAATAATTTTATCATCATGTTCTAGGAAGAAATGATATACAAAAAATGAGATGAAATATGACATGTACAGACCCATGATAAAGATATTGCAATTAGATGATGAAGATTTATAAAACATCACTTTACGTATTCTCGAATTGAACTTCAAAACACTCAAAACATACAGGAGAAAAAGAACATTCCATTTACTTTGACATGTCTAAAATTTAAGTCATGAGAAAAAGATAACAATATGGGAAGAACGTGTCCAAAAACAAATAACATATATAAGTAGATGCAATGTAAGTTCAAGGTCCATTCATTTCTTTGTTGTATTCAACATTGGTATTATAATCTTCTCTTTAGTTACAACTATTATTAGAATAAAAAATTAGATGATTGTCATGTCAACAAAAATGATCACAATAAGTTTGCATTTTATAAAGGGAATCAATTAAAATTTTCATTAGTTATTTAAGGAATATGTCTCCGCACACATCTAAAGTAACTATTTACAAATGTAGTTTTAAATCAAACACACTTACTAAAAAGAAAATTTTGCATAATATGAATGGCTAGTGGAGATGGGCTTTGATTTTGTTGTCCAGATTTTCCACCTCTATATATTTGTATTCTTGTAATACTTCCATCCTACATACAAATAAATACTCATTATTTTTTAATAGATGTTTCAGCATTACATACTATAAGAGTTTAACTTGTGCCATGTTGTGCACATAGTTATGGAAATAAGGAGGAAATGTATATGAGCTTGGTGGGTGAGAAAATCGATTTAGAAAAGTTTGGTTAGGTGAATTCTGTAAAAAAGACAATCAACAATATAAATAATTTTATACATGATGATTCATATGAAATACCCACTAAGCTTGCAGATATATACTACCGGTGACATTGTACTAATTAATGATGTTCTTAAGCTCTGCAATCTCTATTTTCATTTATACACTCAACATCAATCTTATCTCACATATTTTAGAAGTGCGAACATAGATTTGATTATTAATTAATAGAACTCTCCATACAATCTACATCTGCATTCTTTGATCTCTGTAATTCTCAACTTCATGCATCTATGGGATTGTATGAACATCGATTATTAGTACCATGACCAACATGTTTAACTTGACCAATTTTTTACGGATGAGAAAATGTCCTGTATGATTTATTTATTAATCGACATAATCATGTATAACCTTCTACAATATTACATAAGCATAAAACTATAGTATAATGTAGAGCTAAAAAATCAATATACATACATCAACACTATTTCCCATGCCATAAAATTCATCAATCATCTCCTTCTTTGATGGAGGTTGTCCATTCTTCTTTGTCTAATCACAACAAAAGCATCTCAAATGAATGAATTGAAAAATAGAAAATTAAGTAGCATATGCATACATTTCTTCTTTAAATTTACCATCCCATTCAAGACTCGAGCATAGGACTTTCTTCCAATAGTGTGATATAAATTTCATTTCTATTTTACTTGTTGATCTCCAAGATTTCCTATAATGGTGATAGAAAGATTTTATGACTACCAAGCTAAAATTAATAATATAATGTACAAGCTCTTATGAAATACATAATATGGATTTCAAAGCTTGATCCCGTGAACTTCCCATTGTTTCATGCATTACTCAAATTGAGATTTCTCAATACGTACAACATATTAAGGTCGTGTTTATTATGCATCAGTATCTTTCGTAATAACCATTTTCAGTCTCAAATACGATCATTTATTTTATAAATGACATAAGATCAAGCTTTTGGATTCTCATTTAAAATAAAATTTGCCTGCAAGTTCACAAAAGAATAAAACCATTACAATAAAAAATATATATATTTGATTAAAAAATAAACAATCAATAACTAGGAATGAGAATATTCAAAAGCAAAAATAACTTACGTTCAATTCCTCACACGTTTTTGTGTAAAAATTTTCATTTTGTTTTGCCCAATCTAAATGCACATGTTGGGACTCCGTTGCCTCTCATTTGCTTTGCTTCTTGAGGCGGTGGGAGCTGCTCTTATTTGTGAGAGTTTTTTTTTCGATATTCGTACTTGAGGAATAAAGGATGACGAAGGAACTTCTATCACTAGAATAAAATGATCACAATATGATTAAACATCTGTTATATTTGAACATAAAATACTCGTCCTTTCTTAATCATTTGAAATCGTCAGAATAAATCGTAACCGTTGATATTTACTCCGGATCTCGCAAACTTTATCCGGAAGAACGGACGGCCCACAGCTGCCCACTCGCCCCACGCCTGCAACCCCCAACAGGTACTCCGATTCCTATGCCTTGCTTCGATCCCACGCGACTCTGTGGACCCCGCTTCCTCCTCCCGATCCCCACATCTCCCGAAACCGGCAACGCCCGCTGCCCAAACCCTCCATGCATTTCTCATCGAACGGTTACGACCCTGCCAGCTCAGCATTTATAGCTAACCTAACCGCAGTTAATCCCGGTCCCACTCCGACTCGGAAAGAGCGGTAACTAGGGATGAAAACGAATGTGAATATATCCGTATCCGATTCGCTATCGTATTCGTTTTATACATATTTTAACATTCGTATTCGTATTCGTTTTAAAATGGATGCGGATATGGATGCCACTTTGACATTCGCTAATATTCGTATTCGTATTCGTATATTCGTTTTCGTACATAAGTATATTAATAGATTTATTTATAACTGTGCATAACAACATTTTATGATTGCATTCACCATTTTTGATATAATTGCTATGAAATTACTATATCTGGTATATCCATTTTATGTGTAAACCATCCTAAACATGCATATTTTAGTTAATCAATTAGAAATCCATGTTTTTATTCGTATCCGATTCGTATTCGTTTTACATTCGTATTCGTTTTTAAGGATATGGTAACACATTTTTTACATCCGTCAATATTCGTATCCGCATTCGTATTCGTATTTTAAAATGGATAAGGATATGATTATACCTATATTCGTATCCGTATCCGACCGTTTTCATCCCTAGAGGTAACCCTTTATAAGGGGAGGAGCGGTGGGAATTCTCTGCCTCTTCCTTCGAGATTAGAATTTTCCGGTAGCGCTTCTGTTCTCGCTCCCTCCCTCTCGTTCGTCTCCGATCGAGGTTAGATTCGCCCCTCCCCTATTCTTCTTTGTTAGGGTTTCGTTGTTTGACGTGTTTGATTTAGATATCTGGATCTTTTTGTTCTCGTCGATGTGTTGCTGTCGATGAATTCTAGGGTTTTGTACGGTTTGATGATTTCGGTGCGTTGATCTATCTTTTATAGGGTAATATTGCCTTGGTTTAGAGGCAAAAAAATCTGGTTTTTGCAGGCAAGTTTGGAGGGGAGAGTGGGGATCTTTTGAATACTTCGAGGATCAATTTCGGGGGGTTGTTGGTTACAGGTCAAATCAGTATCGTGATTGGATGGATGGATGGACATGTTGGGATGAACGTCCTGTAGGTCTTTTTCTTAAAGCTTGAGTTAGATGCATGTAGTATTGTGGTCGGTTTGGATCCGTTACTGTGGTGCTTGTGCGTAGTAGTGTTTTTTAGTTTCAAAGTGCATGATTAATTCCGATACTTCTGTAATTTTGGGATTCGAAGTGCATCATTAGACGTTAGTACTAGATCACTAATTTAACTACGATTTTGGGATTCGAAGAGCACGATCTGCGTTAGTACTGCTTCAACATGCCTGTTGTTAAAGATCGGATTGCTTTGAGAAAAAAACGTTGTCTTTTGGGCTTCTAGGTTTTGTATTCACTTTAAATCTTTTCCTCTTTGATCCTAACTATCTTATCATATTATATATTTACAAGGCATCGAATACTCTTATTTGATATATTGATGGCTCTCCTTTGTTATGTCAAACGCCGGGCCGTAGTGATTGCTTTATTAAGGGAGGAGTCGGAATAAGTTTTGAATATGTTCAAATCGCCCTTTTTCTGTCTATTTTAATGGATCATATTGATGCTCTGATATTTGTCGGTTGATGTGCGTTCGTACGTAATGGTTTTGTTCTGATTTGCTTATTCACTGTTCCTTCTTGTACCATGATTTCTCTCTTTATAGTGGAAGTTACAATTTTCTTTCTTCTGCAGCACAGATTTAGTGAGAAAGAAGCCAACTACCAATTCCAGTCCGTTTCCTATATATAATAAGTCAAGTTTTCATGTCTGAGCTTGACGTCCAGATTCCATCTGCATATGGTAAGTATTTAGCAGATTCTATTTGATGAGTACTTCTCTTTTTTATGCTCTTAGTGTGGCGTCAATCGTAATGTTTCCTCCTCTGCATTAGACCCTTTTGCTGAGGCGAATGCTGACGACTCCGGTGCGGGAGCAAAAGAGTATGTGCATGTGCGCATACAACAGAGGAACGGTAGGAAGAGCTTGACAACTGTGCAAGGATTGAAGAAAGAATTTAGCTACTCGAAGATTCTGAAAGACCTGAAGAAGGAATTCTGCTGCAATGGTACCGTGGTTCAGGATCCAGAATTGGGGCAGGTGAGGAGGATCCCTTCCATATTGAAAATTCAACATGGGTTGGAGGCAATAACAGAAAAACTGTATTGTTTGAAAGTAGACGTAGATATGCATCTCATAGGAGCTCTGTTTAGCTGTGAGTTGATGATATTTTGCAATTATTTCAGGTGATCCAACTTCAGGGTGACCAGAGGAAAAACGTTTCGACATTCCTAATTCAGGTATGTAGTGTCGAGTCTCTTTGCCCTCCAGGAATGGAGAAATTCAAGTATGGTTCGTTAGATTAGGGTGGCTAGTTGCTTATGCATTTCTACTGGGATCTTTTGTTCAGGCCGGAATTGCTAAGAAGGAGAATATCAAGATCCACGGATTTTAAGCCGGCGGGATTTAGTCTGTGTGAAGTACAAGTGAGACTTATAGATCTCCATGATAGTTCGGAATAAAAGACACAGTTGCTATATCTTTGCTTGTTTTGGTATTGTTCGCTGTCTTGAGTGTTGCTGGTTTGCCCTTTTAGAATTTCTATTATGCTATGGCTTGCGAGGCACTTGTACGCAGAATCCTTGGTAGTGGAATGAAGTTCCTTTTTTTCGTGCTTATTTGTTATCTTCTTGATTTGTCCCCCATGCTGTTTGATTTGATAGTATCCTATTCGTATTTAGATGAAGGTCGGGACGTTTATCCCATGTTTATCAGTTATACATATGGTTTTGGAGTCCCTTGATGCGGCTCATTTTCGTGCATTTCTGTATCAGAGATCTATGTTTTTCTGAAAACAAAAGTGGGACAGTTGGACATTGATTTCAGTAAGATGTTTGGAGATGAGTAATGATATGGATTTCAGTAAGTTGGTTATGTGAATCAAATACTGATTGGATACATGTGCTACAGTGTGGACCGTGTAAGTCAATCAACTGGTTGGCTTTGCTCTAAGGATGTATGACATGAGAAATTCCAGTTCGAAGTATCCATCTTTGTATACCATTAAAATATGTTTGGTAACATTTTGAAGAGGATGTGTTCTTTTCCAATTTAAGCTAATTTCGAATTTTTTTATTTTGATAGTTTTTCTCGAGTCAAATCGTTGATCAGCCAATATCAAGTGGAGGTACAATTTGAACATGTATAACCAAATGCGAGCTGACTTGAACTCGAACTTTTTAACTTTCGTATCTCCTTGAACTAAAATTAGATTTGTTCACTAGAGTTTCGTTTGACTGGCAACCCAAATGAACAAATCATTGTTAACAGAGGTTAACAATGTTCAATTGTATTCACTGGCTGCAAAGATAGGAGTGGAGAAATGGAAATCATAATGGCGCACATTGATTTTAAAGTGGTAATCGAGAACGGGTAAAAAACAACTAAAAACTTGTAGTTCTATAATTTTCCTTAGCTCTCTTGGTGAAGTTTGATTCCACGATACTCACTTAGAAATGATAAATGGGGATTATTAATATAGATTTAGCGTAAAGCCACTTGGATGTCTTATTTATATGCTTCAGAAGTCCAAATAATTGTATAAATATATTAATTAACTAGTGTTAGGTAGATGAATTGCAGCTGTTGGAACACTTCTCAGGACAAAATTGTTTAGTATGGCTGAAGAAAAAAATAGTCGATGGGGGATTTTAAGTGTCTGGGAAATTGTGATCAAAGCTTCATTAGATGACCGTTGGGGTAAAATTGAGTCGCCTGGACTTTTGGAGTAATCGACTAAATAATTGAAACTGTAAGTATATTTAGAGGACTTTATATTAGTTGAATGTGGCTTTAAAATAATCGGAATGGTGAACATTTTAGTCGACTGAGGAAATAAATAAATAGTCGGCTCAAAAACAGAATCAAGGTGGTTTCAAGGATATGTGAGTGGACAAACTCAACAGTCAACTCACGGCAAAGTTTAGTTAACTGAAATTGATTTTGACTTATTTTTGCTTGTTTATTAAGTATGTAAAAAAAGCTAGTTTTTTTGACAAAAATAAAAATGATGTAAATCTTCTGATATGATGATTTTCACTAAAGCACAATTACTTGCCCTTCACTTGTTCTTGATCTTCCAACACTTCAAATCTTCATTCTATATATCACTGAATTTTGGAATTAAGTCTTGAACTCTCTAGAAGATGATGCATTACTTATCTTTAGTTCTTCTTCTTGAGTAGGTCTAGCATCCACTTGGATATCTGTAGAATAACACTTTGTTCATAATAGCTTGAGTCCTTCCTTTATGAGTTCATATGTAACGTATTCTTCTTGAAATGTTAGTCTACCGAGAAAATAAATATGAAGTCTAACTATTCTAAGTCACTAATATATATAAGCTAAAATAACTTTTTAGGGTTTTATTTTTGTTTGTTATGCTGTAAAATTTTTGCCCAACTTCGATTTCTAATTTTCTCAAGCTGTAATGTTCGAGCGACATATCGGTCCTTGCTGTGATTTTTGAATGAAAAACAGTGTACTTACCATTCAGATGAAGTCTTGCAATCTCTTATAGATCATAATGTACTATTCTTTGCTTCCTTTCTAATGCACACTTAAAACTGTATCTCTGCAATATAGGGTTTTTGTTGAGGGCATTCTTGCCGTTTACTTTGATTTATCATTATTATAAGCGGTTCGCCACAATGTCAAATACAAAGAAAGCTAATATCACTACAAGCATCAATATTAAGTGTAATTTCCGTTCTTCATGTGACATTCATGCCCATACATAAGATGCCAAATATATCATTCGGTTTATGCACAACATCTCAATCACATTGAATTAGAAGTTTGGATTTTTATCGGTTATGCCAGATTTTGCAATTTTAGTTATGCCTATTCTTTTTGAGAATATTAGTTGTGTCCCAGATTTCTTGTGGTTTTGTCATTTGTGTCCATCCATAACTTTAGCCGTCACTAAGTTGAACTTAACCATGATTTTTCAAAACATGGTACAATTAGAGGGGCGTAACTGGCCAAATACCCTCCACCCATTCCCCCCCCACCTCCTCCTCATGTTCATCGTCTTCCTCTCTGGAAAATGGGAAAGCACAGACACCCTCGCATCGCCGATCTGCAGGCACTGTGAGATGGAGATGGACTCGAGGTGGAAGGAACAATTCACTAGGGCCAGGAGGGATTGGTTCCCCATGAGTGGGCACGACTTGAGCGTGAGGGCCGAGAGGTTCGGGTAGTTCCTGGCAATGGGTATGAGCGCATCATCCTCGACCATGGGCGAGTTGGAGATGTCGAGCCTCTTGAGGGTGTGGCAACACATGGCGATGGAGGCAAGCCTCGAGCTTTCGACCTTAACGCAATTCCAGAGGGAGAGCGACCATAGGTTAGGGAACGATCACGACATGACCTAGAGGTCGAAATCCGGGAGGCACTGCTGTTGCTATTTCTACTACTGTGAGAGGGAAGCACCCACGCGGACGAAGAGGCACCCAAGGAGCTTATGGGCGGTGCCCATGGCCAAGCCTTCCAACCGTACACCGTTAGCCTCCTTCGTCTCAAGGCACCTTGACGTCTCCTCGTCGACGTTGGCACCATCCTCCTTGGGAGCATCGATGCGAGGGGCACACTTCTTGCCAAATCAGAACAAGTTGAACTCGCATCCGCACATGTGGGCGAGGAGGCCGAGCCATCACTTGGAGACAGTGGTGCATGTGTAGCGGTCGTGTGCAGTGGGGGAGGTGCAGGGGCGGAGGGAGGAGCAGGGGGATGATCTCATGCAGAGGAGGAGTGGAGGGGGAGGTGCTAGGGTAGGGGGAGGAGCTAGGGGTGGAGGGAGGAGCAGGGGGATGAGCTCATGCGGAGGTGCCATGGCTTGGGGGAGGAGTTGTGGGCGGGGACAGGGTGGGGGGGAGGGGAGGGGGTGAGACAGTGGAGGAGGAGCAGGAGGTTGAAGAGGAGGAAGAGGAAGAAGATGCAGAGAGGGAAGGAGGAAGAGGATGGGGCTCACTTTTCAGCCATTTTTTTGAATTATTTCTGTTCCTCAATAACGTCTATTTGTATTGGGGATGGACGACATCTAACTCAAGGGGCACAAGTTATAGAACGACAAGATGTCAGGGCCCAACTGATATTCCCAAAAGGGAGAGGCGTAATTGAAATTGCAATATCTAAGAGTGGCACAACCGATAAAAATCCTGGAAATTTTGATATATAAGGTAACTCCCAATATATATGCATCCTTATTTAGTCATGTCTATCTCCAAATGATTTGCGAAGCATACAACCTTGGCATGAAGTTTAAGAAGACCTTTTACAATTCATACTATGCATTAGACCACTACTAATCGAGTCAGGATAACTGTTAGTCAACTGAAGACCCTCAATTATCTGACTTAGACATGGTTGTCCACTAACTACTTGAATGAGGAGAAAATGTAAGCAATTATGAAAGGTAAGGTTTGTCCGAAATGCTAGCAAAGGACATATATACGTACTTATATAATCAATTGACATGGCCATTTTATTCATTTCTATTACTTTAACAAAATCCATCCAAAAAATACATATCCTTCTCAAACCTCCTTTCCACATCCATGTGTCACCCCCTCCCCAAGTTGATGTTACCATGGACGAAGACAAATAGCTTTTCCTTTTCTTTATCGTATTTGCATTATTTATCATCGCATTCATATTTAGAACTCACTTCTCTCGTTGTAGTTAGGCTTGAAAGTCATTGGGCTTTAAGAGTAGGCTCCTACTCCTAACAATATTGCTAATTAGACTTTATAATTGCTTCTCCCTTCATATTCTATTTTGAACCACATGAAAATTGCAAAATATCAAACAAACAACTACTTTAAACTGGAGTATCTATGCTGACACTATTTAATGTGGACATTCACTGATGACAGGAGGCGTCATCAGTGTGGTACCGGTCCTTCTGAAAGCCAATAGCTGACCGCCTTTACTACGCAAGGGGCAAATTGTTGGCCGCCTTTACTGCAAAAGTAGAAATAGCAGGGTAAAAAAGTGCAAAATACCCTCGATTGTTAATTAACAAAGAATCAAACTCGAAAGAAGCGATGGATTCAGAACTTACCATAATCCGATCCAAAATACTTTTTTCTCTCCTGAAGTTAACCATCGTAATTCAAATTAGATCTTCTAAATGGAAATGACTTGCCAAGTAAAACCAAATTGGACCTATGTACATTTATGAGTAAATAATTGGTACAGGTACTGAAAGGTAAGACTGTTCTTAACGACAGGAGATTCTGGATGGTATCTTCCCTCTCGATTTACTTCTTCAGTGTCTTCGGTTCGATGTACGGCATTATTCGCAAGATGCCGATGGCAATACCAGATCAGAACAACCCAAGTCAGGTAAATTTTTTCTACCAGGGATCTGACATCCAGCTCGGAGCAGAGGGGCTCGTGATCGGGTTCTTGTACATGGCGGTGGTCGTCATACTGGCTCTGGTGAGGGTGGAAGACGTCGGTGCGCAGAGGGCGTTCATGATCGCGGCGATGGTAGTGTCGGCTTGGGCTGTGAGGAAGGTGGTGTATCTGGATAACTGGAAGACTGGCTATAGCGTAAACATGTACTGGTCATCTAGATGGAGGTGAATGCTTTGTATGTACATGTATCCAATCAACTATGTTTAGAATGTTAAACAATAACTGATATAGAAATCGCAGATAGACTATATGTGATGGGTTATGCTGCTTATGTAGATTTTCTTCACCAGATTTGTTGTAGGTTGTCTTGTCCCTGTTACGTTTGTTCATTGTTCATGTTGGGTGAGTCTCTGATTTAGGAAACGGAAACTATTGGCTATAGTGCACTCTGAGGACCTGCATCAACAGTTTAGTAGCCTTTAACCATTGGAAGCACTTTCCACAAGTCCCAGGTTTAAATAACCATTAAATTATATATGCCAAAATAAGTGGCATATTCTTCTGATTGTTGTTGAGTCATGATATTCGTACTCATGGAAGGCCGTATCGATATCGATATCGTTTTGATTTCGTATCGATACGATATATCGATGATATATCGCCTAAATATCGCCCATATCGATGAGCCTTTGTGACGAAAATGCATGGAAATTGGGATATATCGCCATATCGGTGCCCATATCGGTCCCATGTCGATATCGATATATCGGTGATATATCGTCGATATATCGCGATATTTCCTTCCATGCTTGTACTGTGCAAATGAATCCTCAGTGTGGAACTAACTACACTATCATTTATAATTTCTTTACATCCATCCTGGTTGAAGTTTGATAGAAGAAAAATCTAGTTGCACGTGAGAGGCTCTGAGGTGATTATGTGTTTGATTCCACTGGGTTTCCTCTTTCACATGATATTAGAGCTCATTGGATCAAGGGGGGTTGCGTTTTGTTGAGGAAGCTTTCCGTGTACTAGTATGTGTCAAGGGCGTTCACAGTTGTGGTTGTGGGTGATTTGTGATCGTCGCGTGTAGATCGATATTTCCTACAGAAGAAATGGCATCTGTTTTACGAATATTTGCCTGGAATATTCGTATCTTGAAGCTATTCTAAATGTCTTTGATCAACCTAGCTGCCACCCAGATCTATCAGTGCAGCATTACGGATCGATCATCTCTGCCTATCCACTTATATAATAATTAGTGCATACCAGTGCGTTGCACAGAGTGTTTTGATAAAAAAATATATCATAGAAGATGTTAACTTTATGAAATAATAATGTAAGTATTGTATAGTATATATATTAAAATCGTACAATTAATTTAATTTATATGTATCCGAGTATTGAGAAAATTGATAATTAAATGCGATTTAATTAACATGAATAATATGAATTTGATTTATATTATATGGAGAGTTATATAGGATAATTAAATGTGATTTAATTATCAAAGATGTAAATAATATGAATGTGATTCATATTATTTGGGCACATGAGAATATAGATCCAAGATGATTAAATGTGATTTAATTATTATGGATATGAATAATGTGGATAGCACTATCCATATTAATCAGATATATTATAATTCTGATTTATAATATATAAGAGAGAACTATTTGTAAATAGCGTTTACAATTTAAATGTTGATGTGAATTGGATTCACATTGGACAATTAATTGAAAATATAATTTACATTTTATTTTGGGTTGTGAATGTGATTCACAATTTTTCAATGGCATGATTGAAATATTCATAAATGAGTTTTTTTGCAGAATAATTTACAACAAGTATTATTGTAAATATTGGAGATTTCCATGGAATAATGTAATCTCACGAGAATACTTGAGATAGCCACCTTCCTACTTGGGAGGGTAGACGGCCACCAACTCCCATTAGGAAAGGTTGGTCGTCCCCCCTCTCTTCTGCAAGGAGGCAATCTCTATTCCATGAATCTCCATGTTTGATTGATTTAATTTGGGATTAGTTTATATTGATTTTTTAATATATTTTTAATATAAATTAAATTAATTGTTATTGTGTTCTTACAACTAAATCTTGTCCATTGAAAGAAGCACAAATTCATCTCATCCATTGATTTTGTGTAGTCCATGGACTGTGAACCATGGACTCCCAAAATACTATATAAGAAGAGACGCCCTTTGCTCTTCAGGTTACAACTACAACAACAAAAGACTACAACAACATATGCTCTCTCTCTCTCTCTCTCATTTTCTACACATCCTCTCTCTCTCTCTCTTTGTGGTCGTCCACTGTGGAGCCCTAGAGAAAGTCACCATCGCTGCAGCATTGTTGTTATGTTGTCGGATTGTTTGCTCGTGGATCTCTGTCTCCTTCGGTGCACCTCGCTCGTGAAGAAGACGTCGGATCTCGTGTGACAAGATCAGGAGATTCACTGCTTGGATCATCAACATGGATTGCAACGAGCACACGTTTCATCAACGCGCTCGCAAGCGTCTCCTCCATCGGATTGGACTTGAGACTGGAGTTCTCTTCATTTAGAGACTTCATCGCAACCACGCTTCAAGAGGTAACCATAATGATTTTTTGTGGTTTAGATGAAACGATCTGAGAAGTGTTCTTGGATCATTTGGTTTTATCTTTTATAATTTTTTAAATTCCGCTGTCTCGAGCGACTAGTACGACTAGTCGCTCCTGATCGCATACGATGCGATCCTCACGCTTCCGTGATGCGCTTAAGGATTTTCCCATATCATTCGTGTTTATCTAAAAAATAAATTCTAAGTGTGATATGCATGTTTTAAAAATAATATCTGATAGGTATTTTAGCCTTTATTATATTTTATTCCATCCGGTAATAAATGCCACTTAAAAATTCGTCCTAAATAAAATGCACTAAAAATATCTGGATAAAATTATAATATTGGCCAGAAGATCCGATCCTGGATATGCAGGTAAACATCAGATTTCACAACCAATGGGACAACAACAGAATATAATTATATGGCAACGTTAAATATATAACGCGTGGCATGGTACCTTCAGTACTTGCTACAGTGCCTAGTCCACGAGCCTTAATATGTAGTAAGATGTGATCGAACACTTAAGGTAGTCCATCACGATATATTCCTGCCTATCACTGGCAATTCTTGACATAGATGAAGGTCCTAGGTTTTTCAATCAAGGTCACGCAGCTTAGGATTTTTTTTTGAAAGGTAAGTAAGGTAATTTCTATTGATAATAAGTAATGGTTTACAAAAAATAGGTCCCAACACCGTGTATCAGAACTTTACACCATCATCTATGGATTAAAATGTCTCTCAGCCCACAGGCAGAAAGAAAATAAAAGCTTTACAAAATCGGGAGACACAGTTCAGTGCATCAGTAGACGAATGCCCGCCACAATGCTCGAGATCAGCTGGTTGCAAGGCCTAGAAGAAGTAGTAGCCCAGCGTAAGTTTCGCTCCCTCCATAGGTGCCAAACAACCACAGCAAGAGCAGTTCTCATCCTGCCCCCCTGAAATTTATCCACATCCGAAAGTCTCCTAGCGGAAGCAATTGAAGGCAGGAGGTTGACGATGAGAATAGGAACTGGAAGCGAGATGGTCAAACAAACCACACCCCAGACATGTGAGGAGTAAGGGCATTCCCAAAAGAGATGGTCTCTTGATTCCAAAGGTTGGTCACAGAATAGGCATCCCAAATCCGAGCATAAGCCAAACAGAGCCCCTACGAGAGATAGATTACACCGCTTAGGATTTCCAATAGCAGCACAAGATCAATACTGTCTCCGCGATCAATTGTAATTTGATCGATCAATCTCTCGCATTAATTTGATCGATAATCTCATGTCTCTACAATGATGTTTCATTTCAAAGACAATAAGGTTGTTACCTCTCCTTTTTCATTGAAGATTCCAGACAACATGATGTTTGAATGACCTCAATCAAGCTCACAAAAGGATAATTATCTTCTTTTGGTTATTGCCGTTAAGATGGGGTATATATAAGGATATGGTGGAGAATGGCGTATTCCTAACATCTGTCAGTTGACAAAATGTGTATGGGGTATGTTAAAAAATCATTTTTAACAATTGTAATGTCGTTGTTCAAAATCTTATTAATGTTTTGTGTTCATAATTGAATACAAAAATGAACATTGAATCATCTCACAAGGAGAAAATATAGTTAATGTCAAATCATGCATTCAACTAATGGAGAGAATTAATGAACCAATAGAAAGAATTTTATTCAAGGGTAGTAAAGTATCTTATATAGTATGAAACATTAAAGTCCTGTCATTGGAGATTACATAATAGTTCTCAACATGACTCATAAAAAACATAAAGTATTTATATAGAAACATATGTGGTTAATAATGATCCAATAATAAATAATGTTAATACCCCCATCAAGCTGGAGTATATCCATCGATCATGTCTAACTTAGACGTCAACGATGAGATCTATTTCCTTGAAGGTGCGTTTGTATATATATCAGCTAGCCGGATATCCATAATGATATGAGAAATAGTGCTAATGTTAGTCATGTGAGCCCAAGCGAACCATTCCTACAATAAATGTTATTGTAATATTTGATTTATCAATAAAAGTTATTACTTATTTCACTCCCTATCTGAAATTAAATGAATGAATGCACTATAAGTTCCCTCTGTACAATTAGGATTATGTACCATAGCCATTTTAATAATCATATAGCTATTGATTTAATAGTTGAATCATAGAGGCTGGTGCTAGGATGATTATCTAAGGAGTTAGATTGAGGACTCATCAAGCATCGTCAAATGGTAGTTAAGAGATGATCTCCCGCCCGAGGAGGAGATGACAATCCTTTCTCATTAGGCTGATATCTGACCGACCTCTTGATGCAGGTCCTCTGCACGAGAATAGAGATTTGGAGGTGTCAGATTAGTTAGAGCTGACTTAGCATGATCGAGATAACCAAAGTCCTATGTTGTATACTGTCACGATATAGGCACGCATCCTCTGACCGGATGTCTTAAGTGTGTACATTTGGCAGACCAGTAGGTTGATGACCTAACCAAGGTCTATACACCGATGAGCTGGTGTGCATATGAGGGCATATGAGTAATACGATCTTTCAAAGGGATCATACATGTTCATTTGTGAACCGTAAGACATGAGCTCACTCATGAGGTATTGGGACCGATCAAATTCCATGTATGGTCGTCATTTTCGGAAGCATGACAAGAATTTGTAGGCATGAAATATGCTTTTAGAAAGCATATGATCGATACCAACTCCTAATGACCAAGAATGAGAAACTTAATGATGAAACCCGTAAAGATGACATTATAAAATTGATATATATCTTCGGGTTTATCTTAGGTCTTCTAGTATGCATGATGTACATGTATTAAGAATACCTGAGGGTGATGTGAATATAAACGATTGTATAACCATGACACTTCCTTTCCGAGGGAGTAATGAAACATGTCTGAATTTTAGTGACTCCTCTCAGTAGAGAAGTAACCTGATCTTAGTCCAAGTGTTGAACATTGATCTGAATGAGATTCAGATGTAATGAGAAGATTAGATTTACGGCACTTGATTTAATCAAGCATGTATGAGAGGTTCATGAGATCTGGATTTGAGATGTGATCTCAATATCCAAGTCACTATACGTGGAACGTACATCCGCCATGTCTTTATCTCCAAGTATCTACGGAGAAAACGCATTGTTCTTGAAGGAGTTCAAGAATAATTCCATTGTTGAATTATATCTAAGCATTGAGAAATATATAATTAAATATGATTTAATTATTATGAATAATGTGAATTTGATTCATCTTATTTAAATGCATGGGAATAATGATCCAATATAATTAAATGTAATCTAATTATTATGGATAAGAATAATGTGGATAGTACTTTCCAAATATTCATATATATTCTAAATGCGATTTATAATATATTAGAGAGAGACTATCGTGATTTAGATTTGTTGATTAATTATTGATGTGAATTGGATTCACATTGGATAATTAATTGAAAATATAATTTGCATTTGTTTTGGGTTGTGAATGTGATTCACATATTTCCAATGGCATGATTACAATATTCACAAGATAATTATGAATTATTTTTGTGAGATAATTTACAACAAATATTTTTTAAAAAAATCTTGAAGATTTCATGAGATAATGTAATCTCATGAATTGGAAGGAGATTACCCCCTCTCAATTCAAGGAGGTGGACGACCACCAAGTCCTAAGGAGATTAGATGGTTGTCCCCCCTATTTTTAGGGATGAGGGCAATCTCCTCCTCATGATCTCCAAGACTAGTTGATTTAATTTAGAATTAATTTATATTAATTTATCAATATATATTAATTTAAATTAAACGAATTGTTGTTGTATTTTTACAAAAAAATCATGACCATTGAATGAAATACAAATCAATCTCATCCATTATGTCCATGGATTGAGATCCATGGACTCACAAAACACTATATAGGAAGAGGCAACCCTTGCTCTTCAAGTTACAACTTCAATAGCTCTCTCTCTCTCATTCTCACGCCACCTCTCTCTCTCTCTCTACCCTCCCTTTAGTGGCCATCCACTCTATTCCTAGAGAGAAGGTCGTCGCCGTCATCACATCATCATTGTGCTACCGCTTCGATAACTCTTGGATCTTCGTATTATTTGGTGCACCTCACTCATGAAGAAGACGTTCGATCTCGTGAGATGAGATCAGGAGATCGATTGCTGGGATCAACTACTTAGATTGCGAGAAGCATGCAAGTCATCTCTGTGCTCGTAAGCATCTCCTCCAACAGATCAAACTTGAGACTTGAGGTCTCTTCTCTTAGAGACTCGATCACAACCACGCTACAAGAGTTATTCCTTTATCTAGTACATGTATTAGATGAAACGATATAGGAAGTATTCTTGGACTACGTGGTTTCATCGATTAAATTTTTTTAAATTCTGCTGCATCGAGCAACTAGTATGACTAGTCGCCCTCGAACGTATATGATGCAATCATCACGCTTCCTTGATGTGCTTAAGGATTCTCCCATATCCTTCAGATAATTGGTTCTCGCACTGCATCAAGGAGAAAATTGCAATCCACTTCAATGTGCTTGGTCCTCTAATAAAAAACATGATTAGTGATGATGTAAGTAGAAGGATGTTTTTTTACAATAAATGTGAATTATGGTTGTGGAGGGCAACCAAGTTCTTGTAGAAGAGAGACAAGGTATATATTCTCACTTGAGGCTTGAATCATAGTTATATATTCTACTTCTACACTTGATCTGGAGACCATGGGTTGTTTCTTATTTCGCCACGTGACAAGATTTCCACCAACAAGCATAACCAAATCCGCAAGAGAATTAGAATAGTCGGCATATGCATAAGACATAATATCAGTATGTCAATAAATGAAGTGGTGAATTCTTCAAATATGTAACAATAATGAGAACATTCTACCTTGTTTTTTTTTCAAAAGTGACTGCCTTTTCTAGCATCATATGGAATACAAGGCCTGATAATAGTAAGATATAATAGTTAGTTGACCCGGATTATTGATAAGCGTTAAAATCAGATCGCGGCTTTTTTAGAGAATAACGTTGTCGATGTAGAAAAAGCCGCGAAAACAGATCTTAACTCGAATCAACAAATTCGGTTTTCGGAAGAAAACCTACACTATTTCTTTTACCAGGTAAGTGTGCTTGGGTCGAACTCAAGGAGGCAAAATAGAATGCCTTTATTGATTTTTTTTGGAGAAAATTTTCGCGATTTTATTTTATCTCTTCTTAAAGTGATCAGAAGAAAGAAACACTTTTTATTTAATTTTAATTTTTAATTTTTATTTAATTTTCAAAAAGGATATTTTTTCAAAAGATTTATTTATTAAGTAATAGGTGAATATAGGTAGATGATACAATATAGTAGGTGGACGGGTCGAGCAACGGGCTCGAACAAGCATAAGAAATCAAAACAAAACGAAGGCGGTTTTCGAAGAATCAAAACACGATGAAAACACGAGAAAAGACACGAAAACTTAATAAGAACTTGCTGGTGTAGTTGCGTAACTACCCTAAAGAAATAGACAAAAAAATGAGGTCAAGAATAGGTCCAAATATCCCCTACAGCCCAGGGGTATAAGCGCAAAGAAAATACTAAAACATTCTGCAGTTAGGTCCTTTACAGGGACTGAAATGAAAAAGAAATAAAGTTTTTACATTTAGGTCTCTGCGGAGGGACCTAAATGTAATTTCTAGAAACTTGAGGAGCGAGATTTCAATTCTGGAAGTTCGCTGGGTTAAGTAAGCAAAAGTTCCACCGATTCGTGTTGAGCGACCAAGATTAGAAGCTGTGGGCGCTGATCTGACGGTTCCTGCAAGTGCCACGTGTTGCACAACTGTGCTTCGCCCTGTTCTTGAACTGTTCTTGAGTCTGTTGCGCGCCTGACGAAGGGCTCTTCTTCTCCGATTTTTCCCCGGCGATCGGCAGTAGCTTTGGCTCTCAGGCAAGCCAGAGAGTTAGAGGACCTAACTCACGAGCTCGCCCGCGGTAGGTGGCTCTCGGAAGTAGCTTTGAGCGGCGGTGAACTCTCGAAGAAGGTGGCGGGTTAGTTGCTACTGGAGGTTGCTGCAGTCTGACGATCCCTTCTTTGAGGTGGATTTTCTTGACGATCAAGGCTTCCAGATGCGTAGGAAAATGCTCCTAATTGTAGATGAACCTGAAATTAATAGATTTATAGGCTCGATTCATGAGGAATCGGCTCAAGGGTGATAGATCTGCAAGCTCAAAAGGTGACGAAAAATGTAGTTTCCAGAATTATTGCGAGATGCGTGAGAATGGTGATGAAATGAAACGCGATTCGAAGTGGTTTTAAAATGCTTTGAAGGTGGATTTGACCTAGCGATTAAGCTAATGGATTAATCTAGCTAATCACACGATTAGCCACGCTAATCGTGGTGCGATGACCGAGAAAGAAAATCGAGAAGATGAGTGAATAGGTCTGGGGGAAGTCAAGGTGTATTACCTCGAAATGGAGCTCAACGACGACCTTGGTCGGAGCATGACGCGGCGCGAGCTGCGATGCAAGGCTGAGACGAGCCTTGGAACTCCTCCTCCGATGTTCCCTCCTCCACGCGAGCTCGTTGGACCGGAGCTGTCACCTCCACGTCGGGCTGAGCGAGGCTTGGAAAGATGGGGATCGGCCAAATGTTCCGGAGTCTATTGGAGACTGGAGAGTTAGTTCACGAATGGCGAACTTTGGGACCCTTTTATAGAGAAAATGCGTGGGCTCCAAGCTTGATCTAATGGCTGGAGAGCTTGGTGGTAGTTAGGAGGATCAGATCGAGGGTTAAAATCGCCTGGAGGAGTGATGGTTCACGCAGGATAAATGGGTGAAAGTCGCCTGATCGGAACAGACTGGCTGAACAGTTTCTTGGAGAAGATGATCCAGGTGCTGACAAGTGTCAGCACCTGGTTGGCCCAGATATTGAAATTGCTTGTAAATTCATTATTAAATATTAAATAACATTATTTTAAATAGGTATAAATACAAGAAATGTAAATAAATTAATTATCTAATTTATGGAATAATTACTTTTTATAGATGATAAATAATATTTGAAATATAAATATTATATTAATAAATATGCATATATAAATAGGTTTTAGATTTTTAAATTAATAAATAAATAATTAAAAATTAATTTTATATTTTCTTAATTATTAGAATAATAAATAAGGCTTGTGTGAATTTTTATAGATTTTAATAAATGAATTTACATATTTTAATAAATAAGGGTATAAGTTATACAATTCATTTTTTACTTAGATTTTAAGGTTTCTGATTTTATTAAAATAATAAATAAGCTCCAAAAATTATGAAATAAACTAGGGTTAAATTACAAGATCATGAAAATATTTAGAAATTATAAAATTAAGAAAACTATAAATAATATGTGTTATATAAAATAAATAGCCCAGAAACCCTGTTGTATTTTGGTCCCAAAACCAACTTTTTGCAAATCCACCTTTATTAATTAGAGAATATTATTTTATGAACTTTAAAGGTGAGTAGAGTGAAATTGGAGTTCGTGTGAGGAAGTTATGATGTTCGGAAGTTGAGATTTTGACCATTTATAGGTTGGGTTTCTTGGCATATATACATGATAATAATTTTAACTTATTTTTATATTTTTATATACATTTTTAGAAATAATTAGAAAAAGAGTTTGGTGAAAAATATGTACATATGAATTAATTAAAAATCTTTGAAGTTTTGTACTTATATTATAAATAGTGAATGTACATGGTGTGTGACTTAATTTATTTTTTATGGTTTTCTTTCCTTATCTCCCTCTACTTTTTGGTTTGTCAACCAATCCATGCTGACTTGGTCTCGGGAGATAGGCTATAAATATACCTTGCAGTTATATTTATATTTTAAGTCATATTGTACATATATACATATATCCAATCTGTCTTTTGTTCTTTTCTTAATTATTTATTTATTTACATGATTTTGATGGTTAAAAGTGAATATTTATACATGAATGAGGATTTGTTAAAAGATGAGAATTAATGAATATTTACATGCATTTGTAAAGGGTTTTAAGACAAAATGCAACGGAAAAGTTAATGAATCATGGATTCATCAATTATGTTAAATGTGATGCCTTTAAATATGGGATATGTGGAGGTAACATGCCCATTTGATTCAACCAGAATGGAGGATGGTTTACTGCCCAGTAAACCATCTTATGCAAGAATGTATAAATTAATATTACTTCCTATATGACAAATGTAATTATCTTTATGCCATGTGGACCACTTAATCCCAAAAAATAGCACAGACAACCAAGGTCCTTAGAGAAGAACACGTTCTAAAGCAAGGCATTGGTCTTAAAAACACATGTTATGATCATCAATGATAGTTATATCATCAACATGTACAACATGTTGTGAGTCCGACACAAGAGTTGGAGGGGGTGAATTATGCAATAAAAAATTATCCAATAACAATATCTAAATAAAAAATAATTCACAAACCGCATAGATAGAAGAATATCAAATCACAAATTGCACAGTGATTTTTACATGTATAGAAGAATATCAAATCACAAATTGCACAGTGATTTTTACATGTAAACCCAATCAGGTGAAAATCACGACCCAGAACTCTTTGAAATGACCCTAAAAAATGGACATAATGAAAAGATGATATATCCGTCAGGGAATAAAAGACCTATGCAGTGCAACAATCATCTCTACCAAAAAGAAGCCGGATACACCAAATACCAAAAATAACCACAATGGTCCGAGCTTCAGAAAAACCTGCATGTCTTAGTGGAGACTTGGCTAAACTGGTCAGGCTTCTCAGGAGATGTGATTACATTGATCACACTTCAGTTCTCTTCTCATTCTTCTATCTTCTTCCTCTATTCAATTGTGGACACAACATGACATGATCTTAGAAGGAAATATCCCCCTCCTCAAGGATCAAGTAGCTGGATGAGGGTCTAATGGGAGTATATTACTTAGATTGGCGATTGCTTCGCTTCTTTAGAGCAGAAAGAGCTAAAACCTTTCACAAACAGCACAAATTGCTTTCAAAGCTAAAAAGTTTGCGTGATGAATAGGTGGATCTGAGCTGACTGTTGAGGTGAACCTAGATAAGGATTTGTGTAAATTGAGGGCTGTTGAGGCTTAAGTCATAATTCTAATAGTATAGTGGCGAGGGGATGTCGAATTCTGGCTAGTCTCGAAACTTATATGTCGGCATGTAGCTCAGATCTCCCTCATTCTTTCAGAGGAAAAGGGAAGTAGACATCAGCGTGTAGTGAATCCTTGAGATTCCTCTCAGGAGAAGAGCATGATTATATAGCCAAAGGTCACACATCCGTGCACAGTACCAAAACATCAAAGACTTCGGGAGACAGTTTGTTTCGAGAATAGTCCAAGCCTCTTCCATTCCCGTCGGGATACATTTCCACTACTAATTATATAAGAGGACAAAGAGACATCTGGAGAAGCTGATAGGAGAGGAGGCGGGTGAGAGCGAGTATGATTTTCCTATGTCAGGTCAGGTCATGCTATCTAGTGGACTCAAGCCAGGTTACAGATCTTCCGCCTGGAAAGAGAGATGGTAGTCGGTCTTCTTCTCAAAGAGGATGCGAAGGTCATTGAAGAAGATGTCTGCCACCTATTATATATCTAAAGAGGTTGGTGAATGTCTTCCCCCTCTTTGTCGTTTTATATATATAGTATAATTGAATAGAACTCTTGAATGGAAAGGAGATGTAGCCACTTTGATCTGCCCCACTACCCCATTTCCGCGTCATTGAGAATGGTTTTTGTTCTCGCGCACGCTTTACTTGAAACTGGGGATCACTTGCTTCTTGCTTGCTTGCTGGAAACCGCTTTTCTTCCTTGGGAACTTTCACATCCACTAGCCCTATACTAGACATCCATCCATCCTGTTTGTAAGGATGGATGTCTAGTATAAATGGTACTTCGAACTTGGAACGAGCATGAAGAAATTAACGATACTTCTTTATCTTTTGAGTTGTTCTGTCGGATCGGTCGCTAAAGATTTTTGGTGTCCATTCGGACCCGATGAAAAAAATGGGATCACTTCTTATGGATTCGTTGAGAATGATTCTGATCGAGTTCATAGCCTATTAGAAGTAGAAGGCGCTCTGGTGAGATCTTCACGAACAGAAAAAGATTGCAGTCAGTTTGATAATAATCGAGTGACATTGCTTCTTCGGTCTGAACCAAGGAATCAGTTAGATATGATACAAAATGGATCTTTTTACGTCATTGATTGTAGATATTTTGTAGTTTCTCTTAGACACTTAGTGTGTCATACAGAGTCGAATGAATAATCTCTATGAAAAGGATTCGGCTTTAATTTTTATTGTGGGAAGTCCAGTATCGAACACATGGATGAGAGAAATATAGTGATTAAATTTAAATATAAAATATTTAAATTGGCAATTTATAGGATAATTGTAATGAGAAATGCAGATTTCACGAAAGAGACAATTTTCAACACATGTTTTTTATGCTCTTAAGTTGTGTGAAAATAATAATGCATAGCGATGGTAGAACAACATTCATAAAGCGATTACAAACTCAACGAATAATTGGAGTTCATCACAATGATTTCTTGAATTTATTGAAAATTCAATTAAGTCCAAAATCCATTCTGAAGATAATTCTAATCAATGCTTGATCTAAGAAGCATTTTAAAGAATTGACATTCACTTTCACTTTGTTACTCAAATACTTTTTAAACAGCAATTAAATCAATTATTATCTTAATGGTAATGATAAAAATCAACTAATAATTATCCATTAAGAAGCAAGAAATAAATCGGGATCAATTGCTGAAAACAATGACAATTTCAACTTCCATTAAAGATCTACTTGAACATTTAGAAGTTAAAATTAATAATGTGTGATTTTTATATCAAAATAACCACAAAGCACTCCAAAAACAAGATCAACACAATAGCTTTCAACGAGACCAAAATCACTTTAATTGTATTTGTAAATAAATAGCTATTTCACAATCAATCCAGGGGCATAAATGTAAGAAAAAATCCAACTTTCATTACAAATATGGACTAGCAGGTACTAAAATGTAAATACATAAAAAAGATTGGATATATTTGCAAATTTTTGAGGATAGGGTCTTATCTATAGTCTGTACTATCTATGGGGATCCACTGCAAATTACACTGGTCACACACGCATAGCACATGATCTAAGCCAGACCAACCAAGCCTTAGTAGAAACACGTGGTGTCCTAGGGATCCCAATAGGTTCGATCACTCCTAATCTAAGGCTTGAAACACTACTTCGGTCTGGATACGTGTCTTGATATAGTTCCTTAGATATCGCCCAATATGTCTGATCCAATGGTTGTTGTACTTAGTCTCTCAACCAAGCTCCTCTGCATGCGGTGGTTCTATGACTGGGCTCCGACGAAGATCATTGTTCTTGTCCGCGCTTCACTGCTCCATCTTAAGGTCAAGGAACTTCCGCAAGGATCCATAAAAAATGATGATACTCTCAAAATCTGACCAGAACCTGAAGATCACTGATTTAGTGCATGCCCGTCGGAGACAAAAATCAGTAAATCAGTTCCGATTGAATTCCATCCATTGAAGACCTGTGAGGATTAATATATAGCCGAAGCGAGATACGGATATTTAAAGATGTATGTGATAAGAAATGAAATGGAGTAGAGGGCTCCTAGAAGCGATAGATTCGAGCCCTAAATTTAGTCCAGGATTTTCCAAAGCCTAAAGTGGATTGACGGTGAAACAATGATGGAGAAGAGTCGACTATTCATAGGATATCTCACATGGATTATAGTATTATACAAAGGATTCCATATGACAAGATCTACGAAAATATTAACTGAGATGAACTAGGAAATAGACAGGATACAAATAAGATGAATACTTACCTAGAAAATGAAAGGGAGATGTTATCGAGTGATTTGTGATGAATCTACACCTATTTGGAGCTTCAGAAGATCTAGGGGTCTTCTTTTAACCACGAGGGCTTGCGTGGAAGCTATAGCAGCTTTGATGATGGCAGCAACATGAGGTAAAACTCGTGGATCTTGCCGGAGCAAAGTCCTCTGTCGTCGCTCATCTCAAAACCTCCTTGTTATCACTGGAAGGTGGAGAGGCTAGGAGAATGACTCACAAAGTGGTGGATAGACGACACCAGTGGCCAGTTGTGAGCTATTTATAAGTGAGGGTCGGAGTGGTTTTTAGGTGGTTTCAACCACCGCTTATGTTTGGGTAGAGAAGGATGAGCAACTCCAGGTAGTTGGCGAGGATGACAATCGAAGGGTGGATAACTGGTGATGTTTGTGAGGGAGAATGACGTAGGAGGAAGTTTGTGAAAATGGAGAGAAGTTGGATGTGTACGAAAGGTTGCGACTGTTGGAGAGAAGTGGGCAGAGGTTGAAGAAGAAGCTTTGACTGTTGGATCTAGATCTGACGGCCCCCATTTGGGTGTAGAAGATTGGATGAGATGTGTTTGATCAGAAGATCAGGCTGTGTAGATTCATGCGCAAACGAGTGCTCAGATCTGATCTAGAAATCAGATTGAGTGGCAGAGGATGAAGCGGGAATGAACGGCTCGATTGGATTTGATCAAGGATCCAATAACAAGCAACTGAGTGGGTGTCACAACAGGAACGGGCCACGTGTCGGGCATCGAAGCACCATGTGGCCCAATCAGAATTGAATAATTTCGAGAAAATAAAGAATAATCAGAAAGAATTAGATAGAAGAAGAATCAGAAAAAATCAGAAACATGAAAGTTGTATATCTCGATGAGATCTACAACTTTCATATAGAATCAAAGAGATCAGAGGTTGTCTACATATAGATAAAAATTAAATACTAATAAAAACCATATAAAACAATTTTCTTTGATTTTTCTTTTAATTATTTTTGGTATTTTTATTTTGTTTTATATTATTTATTTATATACAATATTAATCTAATTTTTATTTAATTTTTAATAAGAAATAAATACATAAAATATTACACCATAATAGGTTTATATTAATATATGTTAAATAGTGTTAATTATTTACGATACAATAATTAGTAATTAGTGTTATTAGCCAATGAATATTGTTATTTTACTTAAGAAAGAGACATAAATAATGATGATTAAACTGATAAATCTGGGATTTATCACCGATGAAAAACACATCCACGCATCGCACAATCCCTCCCTTCTTCTCCCTCTACCTCTTCTTCTACCTCATGCAATTCTCCACACCTTGCTCATGTCCTCCACCGTTAAAGGATCATCGCCCACCCTCCTCGTCTTCCAAGAGACCAATGACATCAGAGAAGATAAGAGCACTGCCATCAGGACTCGAGCGGCAAGGAAGAAGAGAATGTCCCAGGTGCTACAATGCTCGTCCGATCAAGAACACCACGCAATTGAGTATTCGAAGCGCGCCCAAATTAGGGCCATCAGATCAAGACTAATTGGACGCTCGAGATCAATTCTAGACCTTCTATCCGAGCCTCACAACCTCAGGTGGAGCAAAGCTACTAGAAGTAGCTGTGTGCTTGCTCGGGGACTCGAGCCACGCTTGCACCCGCACTGCCATCCAAGATGTATATCAAGCTCTCCATCACGTGTAGTGGCACGAGCCTGATGAATCCACGTTTCATCATCTTTATTCTATCATTTTGGCCTTAAAAACCCTAGTAAATGCGTGTAAATAGGCTTAATATAGGCATCTTAGCATTCATGCATATGTGTATAAATATTGTATAAAATGCGGTTTTTAAAGCCAAAATAATAGAATAAAGAAAAGAAAAGAAAAAGAATAAAATATTGTAAATATTTTATGACCCGAAACCCCGAGACCTAGGCATCTGGATGAATAGGTCGACAAGGAATAAAGTAGGGGGAGATAAGGGCCAAAATACAGTGTAAATACCTATACATTCTATTCATTCTTTATTCATTTTGGGACCTATTTTTGGTTCCACTTTTTATACATCAAATAAAGAAACTTTGTACATGAAAGTTGTAGATAATTTTATAAAGAAAAATACAAAATTGATTTCACAAAAAAATAATGTACAGATAAAAAGTTATGGTCTGAATAAAAATCCAGAATCCCAACTTCCCAGACCCGTATCTCACAAACGACAACTCCAAATGCATCAAACTCACCTTTAATTGTATATAGAAGAAAATAAGCTATTTAATGGCGATGGTTTCGCATTTGGCGGAGCTACGGTTTGAAAGTTGAGTTTTGGACCCTCATTGTATACTTGTACATATTAAAATATTCAATTTATTATTTATTTATTATTTTTATAATTTTATATTTTTATAATGTTGTAAATAATACTTATAATAATTAGGTGCGTTAAAATCAGAATAAAAACATAAATAAAATACAAATAAAAATACTTGTATATATTATAATACATAGGTATAATACATATAGCTATACCTATACAAATAACACTTTCATTTTATTAAGTGTATAAAATATATCAGAAAATTAAAATAAAAATATATTTGTGTATATAAAAGTATTTTATAATTTTAGAAAAATAAAAACCAAAATAAAATAAATTAAAATTACCTAAATAAAAAATAGAATACTTAAATACATAGATATAGATACCTATAAGGGTATAAATGCAAACTTGTAAAAATATACTTCATAAAAATAAATAAAAATCACCATAAATTAATTCATAAAATAATAAACATTTTTTATTTTATAATTAAAAATTAATTAAATCATTTGATATTTTTAATCGAATTTAGAAATTCTTTTTCCAGGGATTTTCCTGGTTGGTCCACGTGGACCAACCAGGTGGTTAGGAAAGTTGACCCGCTGGTCAACTCTCCTGCCTCCTCCCTGCTGTGCATCAGACTGCCCTCCAACCCGACTTTCTCGTTTTTTTCGCTATCAGTGCGTTGCCCGATGGAAGAAGGTCTCTTCATAAAAGTGGTACCTGGCACAACCATCTTGCTCGCCAGCCTATCAGATCCCCTTAGATCTTCACCTAGCACCCGTGAGCGCTCCTTGAACTTCACGCCTCGGCCTTGTTTCAAAAACACCCCAAACACCTCCTCCAACCTTTGAACCCCTTTGACCCGAGTTTGAACCCCCTTGGCATCGTGCTCCGGACCGGAGGTGTGACAGACCTCCTCCAGTCGACGAAGGAGGCTCAGGCGAGGGCCGAGGCGGCCGTTCCACCCCATCTCCGGCCACTTGGCCGTGAGGTTCCACCTTGGGTATCTTCATCCTTGAGGTCACGTTTCTTGTTGATTTTGTGTCGTTTTTTTTGCTCATTAGATAGCCAGTACCATTAGGATTCGAATAGAGTGTTTCATTTGTACCATCGCCTCGCAGTCCGCAACCGATTGGGTCGCCGGAGCTCTGAACTCCGGTGATCACCAACGACCACCTGCACCATCGAACGCCTTCCTTTCCGCCTATCGCGCTGGGTTTTGCATGCTATTTTGCTGCTGCGTCTTCCTGTCACTTGCAGGACCCAGGAGAGGCATCTGCGCCTCGTTTTTGTGCCCAAGATCAGTCCCAGGTCGGCGGGAGTTTCGTCGAGCGGCTGGGGGTCATTCGTCGGCCCTCGGACCCATCTGAACCACCTGGACGTTGCGGGGGAGCTGCAGGAGCAAGCACGGACCTTTTGGGAGCTTCATAACGCCGCGGGGAAGGAAGATCGGGGCTGGGGTAACTCGCTCCGGCGAGGCAACCTTCCTGTTCTTCCAACTCCGCTTATCACCGTCCGATCGCCGCTCTTCTCCAGAATCTACAGCTGCCGTCAGATCAAGTGTGCCTGGACCGTCCATCGTGAATCAATCTTCTAATCTGGGCCACCCGCGGCGAAAGGGTATCGCGCATCCTGGATTCGCCACGTGGCATGAGTGAACTTCCCGTCGCCGTTGGATCGCTACCTTTAATGGGTATTTTGCAAACCACATCCGTTTTTTTTTGTATTTAAGCAAGAACCCGTTAAACATTAATCTGTGTTATTTTCTTTTTGGGACATTTGCATTGGTCCCCTCGTACCTTTGTAATATTACATGTGGAACCTCGCCAGGCACGTGCCTACGCACATGCTTCTTGGCAATTTTGCAGGCATCCCCTCAGTATTCTTGTGATTTCAATTTATTTCCTAAGGTTTTTATTTCAGTTATAACTTTCTGCGGATTTTGCATGTAGACCCTTACATTCCTTGCATATTACATCAATGCCCCTGCAGTCTTGGTTTTTCTTTTTGTTACTTGTAATTTTTGCATGCATCTATAAGACTCCAAAAAATCCCCAAAAAATGTATTAAGCTCCTGTTGCATAGTAGAGTAATGCATATTTTTATTTTTTATAATTATTGCATTTTATTATTTATTAAAAATCAAAAAATAGTCATTTTCAGCACTGTTTGCATCATAAAATACTAAAAAAATATAAAAACTTTCCAGCAAAATCCCAAAAAAATATATTTTGTGTCTTTTAGTTAGTTTTAACTCCCAGCCAAAAATCATTAAAAAATATAAAACCAAACTCCAAAAAATTGCAAAACTCTAAAAACCTTCATAAAAATTTATAAAATCCATAAAAAATCCAAAAATAGTGTTTTCTTTTCTTGAATTTTCTTTGCTTTATTATCTTTAAGTGAAAATTAATTTGGAGAATTTTTGTTACTGTTTGCTATTTTATTTTCTCCATTTAAGTTTCAGCCTTGCAATTTATTCACTGTTTTCTTTATTTTGACAATTAAAAATACCAAAAACATTCTCAAAATTACCCAAAATCACAAAAATAGTAAAAAAGTATAAAAAGACCAAAAAGACTTTATTTTCTTATTTTTGAGTATTTTTATCTATTTTTATAAATACTCTAGCTTGCCTTTTATTACATTGTCCCTATTTTCCAATATTGAAAAAGAAAATAAAAAAATAAAAATATAAAATATAAAAAGAAAATACAAAATCAGTAAATTAAAAATCAAAATACAAAAATATAAAATTAAAAATTAAATAAAAAAATATAAAATTCAAAAACCCACAAAAAAATAGCATAATAGGCATTTGATCACAACTCACACATTTTTGAGCACTTGTGCCCCGTTCTACCTGTCTGCTCCCTGTGTTCGACCTCTACACATACTTGCACCTATACACATCTTGTTGTAGAGTTATAATAAATTTTAACTCCGCACATTTACTTTCATTGCTTGATATATTTGTCGTGGGTTGATTGTTGATTAATTCGGGTTTCGTGAGCGGTCGCTCAGCGACATTGTGGTCCCGCCTTGTGTGGACTATTTTGACCCTCGCAAAATCCGAGTTATCAAATGGCGCCGTTGCCGGGGAGCAACAGCGCGTAGTTCGGGTCTTGTTGTGATTGTGATTGATTGTTTATTTCGCGGCTTTCATTTTTGCTATTTTATTGTTCTTTATCTTTGATATACCTGTTGAGCTGTCTAACCCCCTCTATTGTTGACTTCGTGCGAGGAACCGCGGATCGAGGGAGGCGCTCCACCTTAGGCGCCTACGCACCCACGTGAAGCCGGCTTAGCCAGCCTAGCACCGAGGAGACGAGGAGAGATTTTTTGAAGACCGAAGCTCCACCTTTAGTTGTAGCATTTATTTCCTGCATTTATTTTTGTAATTTTTGTGAGAGAGAGACCGCTATTATTGTAATAATACAGGTACCCCCGAACTTGGACATTCGAGCCTAATTTCCAAGTGATTGTTCACTTGGGGGCTCTCGCGGTTTTCACGGTTTTCTCGCATTCTTTTATTTTGTTTTGTTTTTCGATTTTTATTTCTTTTGTGTGATTGAGCCCTTAGCTTTTAGGATTGCTTGCGATAGACTAAGGCCAAACACCTAATATTTTGCATGTGCCTATAGCTGCGTTTGGACTTAGTCAAATTTTTAAACAGTTGATTCATCATCTTCAATCCGTCGCGCCGCGAGCTCTCCCCGCAAAGCGCTTTCTCCTACCCTCAATTTGTTGAGCAGAGGAGGGGTGAGCCTAGACCGGACTCTAGGGTTGAGGATTGACGGTCAACTTGTGGTTCTTCCCGCTAATAGCAATTTTCAAAACTTAGGGCGATTTCATCGGCTTGCATTTGCATATAGATAGGTTTCAATTCTGCTGAGTATCCTTGCATGTAGAGTGCTGGAGGCAAGGTGAGCATTTACGCTTTAGCATCCATCATTGATTTGCCGCTTGCATTGCTTTTCCGACTCTCCCTCTGTTTTTGCCAACTTAGGTGCTCAAAGGAATTGAATCCCCGATAGGCTCGTGCATTTTTTATTAAAAATCCAAAAAAAGTGATAACCAAATAAAATTGGGACTGCTAACATTACTTGACCCTAAAATTCACAAAAAAGAAAAATTTTTGTATTGGGGCAAGTAATCCCCTCATTGTCTTCGCTTTTACTTGCTCGCGCACACACTAAGGTTAGAGCCCAAATCCCATATTCAGCCCCCTAAGTGTTTGCACAATATTTTGACTTCTCACCTAACTCTAAAACAGACAAGATAAAAAGACCGCTCTTTGCGGTCTCTACCGAGTTGAGTAGGTGAATTGAGGGTTTGATTTATTTCATTTTTGTCTGTGATTGTTTGTGTGTCCTAGATCGCCGCTGTGCACTTGCGCCTTCTTTTCTACTCTCTTGACTTGACCATCGTGCTCTCCCGATCATTTTCCTTTTGTTTTCGAGATGGCCAACTGGAGCGTATTTTATCCGGATTTTGCGGATCATTCGCTCACTCCAGCTGGTCCACCTCCTTTTTTCCAGGAGGACTTTGCTCCTGACTTTGGTACATATCCGCCTCAGCCACAGTATCAGGACTCGGATTTCTACCCACACCCACCTCTATCTCCACCTGTGTATTATCCGCCTCCACCTCCACATTCACCCGAGGCCGAGCTGTTGGAGTCACCTTTCATGGAGTCCACCCTTGAGCACTTGACCCAGATGATGGATCATTTGAGACAGAGGATTGACCACCTCACTAGTACCAATAAGAGCGACCATGATGTTCCACCATTTGATGATATAGGTTCACTCGAGGATTTCCATGAGAGCTTGCAATCGCCAAAAATACAAAAAAATGAGAAAATTTTAAAAAACCAAAAAGAGTTCGGGAGACCTTTGGTTGAGTCGGACTGTGAGGAGAGCACCCACTTGCCAGACTTTTTGACCACACATGCATTCACACTCGGTCCCACCTTTGACCCCGAGGATGCCGCTGTACAGACTGCTCTTGGCATGCCTCGTGTATATGCTGATTCCGACTTCCTCCCTTGTATGGAGGAGGTCCAAAAATTCAAAAAATGTTGACTGAACCCGAAGTGGTGACCACCATTCATGAGATTATCCGTGCCCCACTTCAGCAGGCCATGACCCATATGTCTGCTCCTCTTCCCAAGAAGAGAAAGCGGAGGAGCAGATCTGAGCATCATATCTTGACCATGGCCACTGCCCACGCCATCACACACCGTCCCATTCCTCGGAAGAAGAACACTGCCACACCTTTCATTAGCTGCACAATCTCTGACCACACATGTGATCACACTCTCCTAGACGGCGGTGCTTCGATTAGCATCATACCCTTCTCACTGGTACAGTCTCTTTACTTAGGGCCTCTCAAGAAAACCAGGATGATCGTACAGTTTGCTGATGGATCAATAAAGAGGCCGAAGGGTATCCTTGAAAACGCCGTCATCTCGATTCAGGGCACGAGCCACAATGTTGATTTTGTCGTGTTGCCCATGGAGAACTCCACAGGGGAGCATTCTCCAATCATCCTGGGACGACCATTCCTTGCCTCTGCGAGGGTCGTTATTGACTACGGGTCAGGAGAGATTCGCTTCCGTCCTGCTGACGAGGGCGAAGCAGTGATCACCGCACCCACTGCTGACCAGAGACCCGCACCTGATGTGACTTCACCTATCTTGGCTGACCCCGAGGACTATGATCTATATGAGGATATCAGAGAGACCTTCTTCATGACCGATGATGAGACCCGAGAATTCCTCTCTAAGGAGGAAAGCTCGGAAAGCATAGACCTTGGTGTTTCCGCTTCCTGTGATTAGCGATGTGTTGATGACATCCGCGGGATTTACACGATCAATACCATTGAGCGGAGGGCAGATATAGAGACTATACAGGACGGACATGCTCTGACTACTTCCACTGATGAGTCCGCTCCTGTTCACATAGATACTGATGAGACTAAGACCGAATTTGATTTTGTTGCTTTTCTTCAGAGATTCGGACCTTTTGATGAAAAAGATGATCCAGTTGAGATTACAGAGGACGAACAGAGTTCGACTACTTCCACCGATGAGTTCGTGCCTTTTGGTTTTGACCTGGATGACTCCTCGCAGGATGACTCTGAGTACACTACTTCCGATGATGATGAGTTTGTCCCATTTCACTTTGATACCAGCGAGACTCCCAAGGCCGGACCGAGTCACACTTCTTCCACTCACACGTCTGTGCCTTTACACCAGAGGACCACCAAGGGAGAACCTAGCCGTACTACTTCCATTGACCAGTTCGTCCCTTTCAGATTCGATTCCACTGAGGACCTTCACTGTGTCGACCCTGATCGGCTTTCGTCCACTATGGACCCCGATGTCGACCTGCATCACACCAGATCCATTCCTCAGCGGTCCCGCAAGAAGGTGCGCTTTCAACCTTCTTGATCATCTGTACATCCGTCTCTGTTGTATATCCTTTCTGGTATATCTTCCTATCTCCCGTTTTTACTCGTCCACCCATTCTCGTGTCTACCTTGCTTAGGACGTACTTTGTCCTAAGTATAGGGGGGTGGACGAGCCGAGTGCTCTTTCTTCGTTCAGTGTCATCACTCCTGTTGTTGCCTATACTTAGGGCTTCTTTTACCCTAAGTATAGGGGGAGTGGTGTGTACATCCGCTGATCTCATTTCTAGTCTCATCTCTTTTTCTTCTTTTCTTCTTTTCTTCTTTTCCTATTCTGTCTTCTTTATCTATCAAAAAGGTGTCACCCCTTGTAGACAGTCTTCTATACTTAGGACGTACCTTGTCCTAAGTATAGGGGGGTGTGCACCCCGAGTTGTCCTATTCTTTTCGATCCTCTCCATTGTCCCCTCTTCTCGTCTATACTTAGGGATATCTTACCCTAAGTATAGGGGGAGACAATCTGAGTATGATCTGTTCATTCCCACCCTTGACCCTCCCTGCTTTGTGTACAGTCTGCTATACTTAGGATTATTTGATCCTAAGTATAGGGGGGACGGTCAACTTCTCATTCATTCATTTATTCTTTAGGCTTTCCTATACTCAGTACGAGTTATGTCTTCTCTTTTCTCTCTGATCTATGAGGACATAGCTCAAGCTAAGTATAGGGGGGTCGTATATACTACGTATATACTTTAGCCATAACTCGTACTTTCGTATTTTCCTAATAATATGGCTAATAATTCTTTAAAATTCATTAAAATCCTTAATAAAAAGATGTGGTTATTCCTCAAATTCTTTTTGTATTTACTGATTAATAAATCAAGTGAAAATGTTTTTTGCAAAATGTTTGAAAAATAGTTTGAAAATCTTTGTGAACATCTATTGAAAACTATTTTGAAAATATTTTGTTACATGTTTTCAACCTGTGTAAAAATGTGTGGATTGTAAAATTTCTTTTCTTTGTGTGAAATAAAATGTTTGAAAAATGATTTGCAAATGGTTTGAAAAATGGTTGCAAAAATGATTTGAAAAACCTATATATACTGTTTTGAAAGCCTTTGCAAAATGATTTTCAAATGTGTGTAAAATGTTTGTAAAAACTATTTTGGACTATAGTTTTCAAAAATTGTGTGAAAAGCTTGTGTCAAATAAGTTTGAGGAATACACACATCACACCAAAATCCATCTTATGTATATATGTATAAAATTGACCACTTACCCTTGTAAATTCTTAAAATTCACTTCTTGTATATATAAGAAGAAGCACTCCCGTGTACATAGTTTTCACCTAGTTTTTAGCCAAAAGCTTTTTGTTTTCAAAAATTCCCAAAAACATTTGCAAAATTAAAATCCAAAAACATTTGAAAAATCTTTTTGAAAAATACAAAAAAATGCATCTGCATATGCATGCATCATATTTTCAAAAACCCATAAAAAGTTCAAAATCCTTGAAAATTGCATCACAAAAATATTTTCTGCATCGCATTGCATAGCATGAGCATTTTTCGGATTGAGTTTGATAGTTGAACGAGTCTAAGTAAAATCCGGAGATTGGAGCTTGGATGGACCTTATAATCTACCTAATAACAGGAACCTTATAGGAACTGAGTTTGAGGTACTTCAGGTCTAGTTGACTTAATTCTTTGAGGATCATGGGACTTGGTTCAATGGATTCTTGACTGCCTAAGTAGAGTATTTCGGAGCACACGCACGACTCTTGTTGATAATGACCTAACTTGGACACCTGCACCTTTCACATGGCTCAACTCAGTTGGAGTGGTGAGGGGATTGGATTTGCCGGTATGAGACGCACACAAGTGGAAACACTTGTCCTCCTCTAGGGAGGGAAGTGCACCCCAACCCGTCCAGTGATTAGGAAGTCTAAAGACAGGAGGCTGTAGGTTGCGATAAAGCTTCAAAAGAGGGATAGTCTACTGGCTCAAGAGGAAAAACTCCTTATGTAAATGCTGCTGTGAATAGTATTTCAAAAAAAAAAAGTTCAGGCATGTACAAAAAAAAAGGGCCTGCAAAGTATGTACATATGTTGTAAAGTAAATAAGCAAGCTTGAATTCCAAAGTCATATCATGTGAGCCTGCAGCTGGATGACTTGACTACACTGTCTTGCATCCTCGGATAGGTAGCTACACTGGCTGTCGTCCATTCTTCTCTTCACCCCCTCCTCTTGAGCTGGCTGCCACTTGAACTTAGAAGGGAATACCCCGCTCCTCGAGGATGGAGTTGCTGGATTGGGGAATCATTGGGTTGTCGTACTGGAGAAGTCAGTTTCTTTGTCATTCTAGTTGGGGAGAGCCACCATCACTTACACTGTACGAGTCAGATTCATAGTCGTAAGGGTTTGCGTATGAGTTGAAGTATTTCTGACCTGGCTATTGAGGAGACTTGGACAGAGTTTTGGGATTCTCAGGGACTGTTGGATTTCAAATTCGGTTCTCATTAAGGTTCCGCCCGCACTAAAATTCCAAAGGTCCTACTTAAGCTCCAAACTTTGATTTTGTGAAGACAAGTTTGATAATCAAGTTTAGTCCACCTTTCTTCTTTTTCTTTTCTTTGTTTTTCTTTTTCTGCACTTATTGCATAAGTGTTTGCTAGGGACTAGCAAAGGCAAGTATAGGGGGATGATGAATCCACGTTTCATCATCTTTATTCTATCATTTTGGCCTTAAAAACCCTAGTAAATGCGTGTAAATAGGCTTAATATAGGCATCTTAGCATTCATGCATATGTGTATAAATATTGTATAAAATGCGGTTTTTAAAGCCAAAATAATAGAATAAAGAAAAGAAAAGAAAAAGAATAAAATATTGTAAATATTTTATGACCCGAAACCCCGAGACCTAGGCATCTGGATGAATAGGTCGACAAGGAATAAAGTAGGGGGAGATAAGGGCCAAAATACAGTGTAAATACCTATACATTCTATTCATTCTTTATTCATTTTGGGACCTATTTTTGGTTCCACTTTTTATACATCAAATAAAGAAACTTTGTACAAGAAAGTTGTAGATAATTTTATAAAGAAAAATACAAAATTGATTTCACAAAAAAATAATGTACAGATAAAAAGTTATGGTCTGAATAAAAATCCAGAATCCCAACTTCCCAGACCCGTATCTCACAAACGACAACTCCAAATGCATCAAACTCACCTTTAATTGTATATAGAAGAAAATAAGCTATTTAATGGCGATGGTTTTGCATTTGGCGGAGCTACGGTTTGAAAGTTGAGTTTTGGACCCTCATTGTATACTTGTACATATTAAAATATTCAATTTATTATTTATTTATTATTTTTATAATTTTATATTTTTATAATGTTATAAATAATACTTATAATAATTAGGTGCGTTAAAATCAGAATAAAAACATAAATAAAATACAAATAAAAATACTTGTATATATTATAATACATAGGTATAATACATATAGCTATACCTATACAAATAACACTTTCATTTTATTAAGTGTATAAAATATATCAGAAAATTAAAATAAAAATATATTTGTGTATATAAAAGTATTTTATAATTTTAGAAAAATAAAAACCAAAATAAAATAAATTAAAATTACCTAAATAAAAAATAGAATACTTAAATACATAGATATAGATACCTATAAGGGTATAAATGCAAACTTGTAAAAATATACTTCATAAAAATAAATAAAAATCACCATAAATTAATTCATAAAATAATAAACATTTTTTATTTTATAATCAAAAATTAATTAAATCATTTGATATTTTTAATCGAATTTAGAAATTCTTTTTCCAGGGATTTTCCTGGTTGGTCCACGTGGACCAACCAGGTGGCTAGGAAAGTTGACCCGCTGGTCAACTCTCCTGCCTCCTCCCTGCTGTGCGTCAGACTGCCCTCCAACCCGACTTTCTCGTTTTTTTCGCTATCAGTGCGTTGCCCGATGGAAGAAGGTCTCTTCATAAAAGTGGTACCTGGCACAACCATCTTGCTCGCCAGCCTATCAGATCCCCTTAGATCTTCACCTAGCACCCGTGAGCGCTCCTTGAACTTCACGCCTCGGCCTTGTTTCAAAAACACCCCAAACACCTCCTCCAACCTTTGAACCCCTTTGACCCGAGTTTGAACCCCCTTGGCATCGTGCTCCGGACCGGAGGTGTGACAGACCTCCTCCAGTCGACGAAGGAGGCTCAGGCGAGGGCCGAGGCGGCCGTTCCACCCCATCTCCGGCCACTTGGCCGTGAGGTTCCACCTTGGGTATCTTCATCCTTGAGGTCACGTTTCTTGTTGATTTTGTGTCGTTTTTTTTGCTCATTAGATAGCCAGTACCATTAGGATTCGAATAGAGTGTTTCATTTGTACCATCGCCTCGCAGTCCGCAACCGATTGGGTCGCCGGAGCTCTGAACTCCGGTGATCACCAACGACCACCTGCACCATCGAACGCCTTCCTTTCCGCCTATCGCGCTGGGTTTTGCATGCTATTTTGCTGCTGCGTCTTCCTGTCACTTGCAGGACCCAGGAGAGGCATCTGCGCCTCGTTTTTGTGCCCAAGATCAGTCCCAGGTCGGCGGGAGTTTCGTCGAGCGGCTGGGGGTCATTCGTCGGCCCTCGGACCCATCTGAACCACCTGGACGTTGCGGGGGAGCTGCAGGAGCAAGCACGGACCTTTTGGGAGCTTCATAACGCCGCGGGGAAGGAAGATCGGGGCTGGGGTAACTCGCTCCGGCGAGGCAACCTTCCTGTTCTTCCAACTCCGCTTATCACCGTCCGATCGCCACTCTTCTCCAGAATCTACAGCTGCCGTCAGATCAAGTGTGCCTGGACCGTCCATCGTGAATCAATCTTCTAATCTGGGCCACCTGCGGCGAAAGGGTATCGCGCATCCTGGATTCGCCACGTGGCATGAGTGAACTTCCCGCCGCTGTTGGATCGCTACCTTTAATGGGTATTTTGCAAACCACATCCGGTTTTTTTTTGTATTTAAGCAAGAACCCGTTAAACATTAATCTGTGTTATTTTCTTTTTGGGACATTTGCATTGGTCCCCTCGTACCTTTGTAATATTACAGGTGGAACCTCGCCAGGCACGTGCCTACGCACATGCTTCTTGGCAATTTTGCAGGCATCCCCTCAGTATTCTTGTGATTTCAATTTAGTTCCTAAGGTTTTTATTTCAGTTATAACTTTCTGCGGATTTTGCATGTAGAGCCTTACATTCCTTGCATATTACATCAATGCCCCTGCAGTCTTGGTTTTTCTTTTTGTTACTTGTAATTTTTGCATGCATCCATAAGACTCCAAAAAATCCCCAAAAAATGTATTAAGCTCCTGTTGCATAGTAGAGTAACGCCATATTTTTATTTTTTATAATTATTGCATTTTATTATTTATTAAAAATCAAAAAATAGTCATTTTCAGCACTGTTTGCATCATAAAATACCAAAAAAATATAAAAACTTTCCAGAAAAATCCCAAAAAAATATATTTTGTGTATTTTAGTTAGTTTTAACTCCCAGCCAAAAATCATTAAAAAATATAAAATCAAACTCCAAAAAATTGCAAAACTCTAAAAATCTTCATAAAAATTTATAAAATCCATAAAAAATCCAAAAATAGTGTTTTCTTTTCTTGAATTTTCTTTGCTTTATTATCTTTAAGTGAAAATTAATTTGGAGAATTTTTGTTACTGTTTGCTATTTTATTTTCTCCATTTTAGTTTCAGCCTTGCAATTTATTCACTGTTTTCTTCATTTTGACAATTAAAAATACCAAAAACATTCTCAAAATTACCCAAAAATCACAAAAACAGTAAAAAAGTATAAAAAGACCAAAAAGACTTTATTTTCTTATTTTTGAGTATTTTTATCTATTTTTATAAATACTCTAGCTTGCCTTTTATTACATTGTCCCTATTTTCCAATATTGAAAAAGAAAATAAAAATATAAAAATATAAAATATAAAAAGAAAATACAAAATCAGTAAATTAAAAATCAAAATACAAAAATATAAAATTAAAAATTAAATAAAAAAATATAAAATTCAAAAACCCACAAAAAAATAGCATAATAGGCATTTGATCACAACTCACACATTTTTGAGCACTTGTGCCCCGTTCTACCTGTCTGCTCCCTGTGTTCGACCTCTACACATACTTGCACCTATACACATCTTGTTGTAGAGTTATAATAAATTTTAACTCCGCACATTTACTTTCATTGCTTGATATATTTGTCGTGGGTTAATTGTTGTTTGAATCGGGATTTCGAGCGGTCACCGCATCGACTGCGGTTTCGCCTTGTGAAACCGTACGACCCTCTATTTTCCCGGTTCAACAGAGCCTCAATGTGCATTTTGTGCTACTGTCCTGACATTTCTTGAGAATTGCAAATCACCCCCGCTAGTAGGAGCATGCACACAGTATGTGTCGTGCATGCAATTTGTATACAAACCCCTCAGGTTTTGGTAATAACATCTTCATTTCTTGCTTTTATTTTTAGTTGTTTAAAGATGTAATTTTGCATAGAGACACTTCTATTTAAAGCATTTGTTTAAGAATCGTTTGCCATCATATTAAAATTTCCAAAATTACATCATATAGAATAATTAATTGTCTTCACTGTGATAATTTAATTGTATTTTTATGAGCTTGGAATTTTTTATTGTTTTAATCATGGTGAAATTTATCATATTTTACCCAGTATGTGATTCATAATTATTTATTTTTTTCTCCAGAATTCATCAAAAATCACATTAGTTAGGATTAATTTTGCTCTGTAATGCCTCCAAAAATCACATTATTTATACCCAAATTTTCCTTAAAATAAATTATGTTGTGATTTTGTAAATGAATTTTATTTATCTTGCATAGTATTTTTAATATATAGATTTTTTTCTGGATAGATATTTATTAAGTTTATCTAAGATAATTTTATTTCTGGAAAATAATAAGGTTTGCTAATTATTAAATCTAATTTACTGGAAATCACAATGTTTGCTTAATTAATTCATAGAATTCCAAAAAATACAATAGGTTGATTTCATCATATTTAACCTTCTAACCAATTTTCATAACTTTTGAATTTCATTTGCATGAAAATTTTCATAAAAACCCCTAAAAAACATCCATTTCTCATGCATGCATATTATGCCTTAAAAATATAAAAAATATGTTCTGGATTTATCGTTACATAAATAAATTGGTAAAAATACCCTTCAAGAATTTCGAGCTCATAAGCATATTGAAAAAAATCAAAAAAATACTCCTCGAAAACCTAGAAACTAAATTATCTGAAAACCAACCTAAGGAGCTAGTGGCCTCCCCTTGTTCGACTTTGGCTTGCGCAAGAAAAAATACCGCTCATACATTGATTAATTTATTACACAATTTTTTATCAATTTGTGATTGCCCGAATACAACACACTAATTTCGTAATATTAACATAGGCAATTTTCGGGTTTTCAGATGCAACTGATCGATCATAGCTTTTTGGCTGATCGATCGTTTATAGTTGATAGATCACATATTTATTATCCCAATCGATCAATCGGGAAATCTTCAATTGATTTATACATTTTTTATTTCTAATGACCACTTTTCTTGAGTCCCTAAATAAAGGACCCCATTCCCATTATTGGAACACACACCACTCGAGTATTCACTCTTATTCTCATCAAAAAAGTTAGAATTTATTTTTGATTGATTCTCTCGATACTCTCTCTCTCTCTATCATGTTCTTTGACTCATTCGATCTTTTGAGAAGAATATTCGTGGTTCTGAAAAATCTACGAAGCAAGTTTTGTTCATTCAACAGTGCTTGATGTTTTTTTGAGAAGAAATAGGGTGAATTCCCAAGGTGGGACCCACCGCAAAAGAGGTTATATTAATATCAGATCAAAAGAAATACATTATCTTGCAGACCAGAGACGGTAAAGGGAGAGGCACAAGGCTATTACATTTTCCGAATAAAATCCCTGATTATTAAAAACTAAGTCATTTCTTCCTCTTCATATGGTCCATAATGCCGCAAACGATAGAGCATAGTCATCCATCGAGTTGCCCCCAACCGACCTTATAAATCAGTCGCACCACTGAGAGAGTCCTATGGTGCCCCCACCTCCTTCCATACCTGCCTCGAAAAGGGGCACGTAAAGAATACATGTTCAACGTCCTCTAGATGCTCACCACATCTATCACAGCTTGTGTCAGCAATCCCAAACAGTCTGCCCCTTCTCGCTTTGTCACAAATCCTACCCCTCTTGAGGCACCAGAGGAAGACCTTCACTCTGTTTGGGACCTTGCTAGCCCACATTATCTTCATATCCTGGATCAAATCCAGATCCATGGAATCCAAGCTCCCCCTGAACATCTCGTATGCCTTCTTCACCGATAATCTACCCCCCCCCCCCAAAGAAAATGATCCCTCCCCTGCGTGATACAGGTAGGGGAGGGCAAGTCTGCTTGATGTGCTGGCCATTCTCTTAAGTTATTCTGATCAGTCAAAATACTTCTGGCAGCTTCATCTTTGCATGGTGATATTCACTATTGTTTGATATCGCTTATTCATCTATGATATTTGTGATATAATTGCTTCTAATATTCTTGGTGAAATTGTGTAATTCTACAACTATTGTTTATCTCTAGATATCACATGATATTGCTTAGAGAATTATTCTGTGATATATGTTGAGATAACTTTTATGGATAGTTGTTGTATCTCTTGTTTTCATATTAACATCTTTCTACAGGGTGTTACATGTATGATCCTAAGTGTGTAGAGAAGATCTTGGACGTGAGATTTATAAGGAAGCTAGAAGAAAGTTGAAAGCCCACATGTTATTCTGCTTGCGCTACAGTGTTTGATCTGTACTGTTGATCTTGATGTTTGATCCATGATTGTAAAGCGATAGCTTTGTAAATGTTTCAGATCGTGTAAATCTCAAGCTTTAGTGAAGCTGCTGATTAGTTCGACTAATCAAAAAATCCTGAGTTAGGAAGACTCGGGTCGTGATTTTACCCAGGTAGGTTTCCACATAAAAATATTGTGCAAGTGTGTTGATTGGTCAACTTGAATATTTTATCTACACTTGTTTCTTATTCTACGAAGATTTTTAAAAGCACATTGAACCACTATTCACCCCTCCCCCCTAGAGGTATTGTGATCCACAAACTCACATCTTCTTCTGTGTGTTTTGATGAATCCACGATTCATCGCCTTTATTCTTTTATTTTAGCATCATTTCCTTAGTCAAATACCTGTAAATACTCATTAATTTCATAAAATTACCATTTTGCATGCATTTGTTAATTATGCATTTTTAACACTTTTTGTACATAAATAAAAGAATAAAGAAGAAAAGAAAAAGAAAAAAAGGTATTTATGCAATAAATACAGACTGACCCAAACCCCGAGAGAAGGTCAAGACTTGACCTGATCGATCAGAAATAAAGTAGGGGGAGATAGGGTCTTCTGTCGGAAAAATAAAAAATATCTTGTACATATTTTTCATGTATATTTGTACAAAACTCGAATTATTTTATTTGTACATAATTTGACCTCAAACTAATTACTTTTGTGAATAAAAGTTGTAAATAAAATTGTATTGTAAATAATAAAAATATTTGTAAATAAAATATTGTATATATTGTAAATAATTACACTCAGAAAAAGCCGCAAATCGATAATTGAAACATCAATTCCGGCTCCATACGAGCTCAAATCGAATCAAACTCACTTCCATCATACTATAAATTAAATTATCTTTCAAATGGTTGTGGTTTTGTATTTTTTGGAGTTACGGTTAAAAAGTCGGTTTTCTGGGGTGTATTGTGCAGTTTACCCATATATTTGTTGTATATAATTATTAATATTTATTCTTACATAATGTATATATTGTAAATATTGTTTTCAATAAAAATAAAAATTAAAAAATATATTATTAAAAAAATCTTGTATAAAAATTATTTCCTTATTTGCACCTATGTACATTATATTATATATATATAATATATGTATACCACTAACTTCCTTAAATAAAAACCATCAAAAAAATTTAATTATCTAACATTAATTAATTAATTTAATTTAATTCCGAATTTTGTATTTAATTATTTGATTTTATTTGATTTATTTGATTTTATAACATGCCATATATATTAGATTTGATTACATATCTTTAATGGCCACCATTAAGGTGGCCAATTAATTTCCAATTAATTAATTTATTTATTTAATTTATTTATTTCGAATTTCGTAATTAATTATTTAATTTATTTATTAATTTAATTATTTTATTAATCAACCCAATAAACACCTTCCTTATTTGTGGATAGTTTCCATTTTATTTCTTTCTCTCTTTTTAATGGGCTCCTCCTCCCTCATTCAAACTTGATCAATCTTTGGCGGAGAGGAGCCCGATTTCCGAGAGATTTCTTGTTGAAGAGGTTCCTAGCCTCTGATCCGGTCGGTGACAGCGATCTGAGCTTCGTCGAGGCCATCATGGCATGTCCGAACCCCAAGGTGAGATCCACTTTTACTTGTAGTTTCTCGTAGGTAAATTGTAGGTTTAGATGTTAGCATAGATATAGTGAGTAGTTTTTAGATTAAAAATCTTAAAATTTCCACCACACTTTGATCCGCCTCCAAAATCGAAATTTTCATCTCATCTCGCTATCCCTCCATATTCACGTTCTACCTCACACGACCTATCACCTCCGACCACGCACGGTGGTCGGAGTCTCGGATCTTTCTCCCATTTCGCGGATCCGAACCAGTTCACACATCCATTTTTGTATATAAATAAAAAATAAAATATTTTCTCCTGTTCTCTCACAGTTGTTTTTGCAGGAAGAAGTAAAAAAAACAATAAAATTTTTGTTCTTCTTTTTATATCTAACAATTGTTTTGCAGGTAAAAAAAAAGAGAATAAAAAAATCAATTTTTCTTTTCTCTCTAACATTGGTGTTGCAGGAATAAATCATAAAAATAAAAAAATATATATTTTTACCTAACATCTATTTTGCAGGATTAAAAAAATACAAAAATTATAAAAATATATATATTTTTGTTCACTAACTATTCATGCAGGTTAAACAACATAAAAAATAAAAAAAAGAACAAAAAAATTCCAGACGGAGGGACCGTCACCCCCCACGGCCACGGCTTCCTTCCCAGCGGCGTCGGCCCCGTTATCCAGCCTCCAGACGGCTGCGCGGCCGCCCCACGCTGCCCCCTCCGTCGTTCGGTTGCGGCCCTCCAGCCGCTCCGTCCCCCAGCGGCGCCCCGTCGTTCTTCTGCCCACACCGCCAACGGCCTTCCCTTGCCCGCAACCCCGCGCGAGCGCCGCCTCGCCCCTGGAGCACCGCCACCGCCCAGCGCGGGCCTGTCCCTCTGCCGCGCGCCCCGCACCCCCCCCCCCCCCGGACGCGCGCCCCTCCTCGAACTCCTGTCGTCGCGTGGATGGCCCGCGCTCCTCCGGTTCCCGTGGGCGACGGCGGCGGCTCCATCACCCGTGATGCCATGTGCCTTGTGAAGGAAGAAAAGATCGAAGAAAGCCCTAGAGGGGGTTTTGGTTTTTAATAAAATAAAAGAGGAAAATATTGAGGATATCCTCTAGAGTTTCAACTATTGCACAAGTGCCCCTCAATTCTAGTAAGTCACATGCTTGCCACATGCTTCTTGGGTAATTTGCATCTGAGAATCATATTTTATTTATTTTATATATTCAATCTTGAAACTTTGATAAAATTGCAGTTTGGTCCCTGTTCTTCAAACTTTAACTTTGCATGCTCTTTGTGATTAAATAAATGTTCTTATTGATCTGAAAATTTTGTAAAAAATTGTGAATATTCCTGTTATGTGCCTCGTCATTGTATAAAATTTTTATAGCTTTTCATTGACTTTTATATATTTTAAAAAATAAAAAAAAGTATTTTTGCTTGTTGAACTTTGAAAATTCATAAAAATTCGAAAAAGTGCCTAAAAATTCCACAAAAATTACTGTAGGTGCATTTTGATGTCTTTAAATTTTTTCTAATTTTGGTTCTTTAACTCTTTATAAAACTCCAAAAAATTGTGAAATATGAAAAATCTTAAAAAAATGTAGAAAATTGTAGAAAAATAAAAAAATAGTGATTTTGGTCTCTTTTTGTAGACATTGCTTTGTAGTTTTTATTTCAAAAAATCAGGAATTTTGAGCACTTAAAGAATTTTTAATTTGCAAAATACTCCTGATTGTGTACATTATATTTATTTTCCACTGTTTCATTTTTAGAAAATAACAAAAACATCAGAAAATTGCGAAAAATTTACCAAAAACATTTTAAAATATATAAAACACAAAAACATTTTCTTTTTAATTTTCTGTACATTTTTTATTTTTTTGAAAAATACCAAAAAGAGTGTGTGCTTGTGTTTTTGTTTATTGTGCTTCTTTTAAAAATTAAAAAAAAATAAAAGTTCAAAAACCACTAAAAATTTAACTTTCGAAATCTGACTACTTAGTTTTTCAATCGTGCTCCTTGTGTTCGACCCTGGTCGCTATACCAGGTAAAAAGAATAGCGAAAAGCCGCTTACATTTGTTTTCATCGATTTATCTTTTCTGAGTGGTTTAAACTAATTTTCTCGTTGACCGAATCCCGTGGTTGAGAACGACGACATCGTTTTGCACATTATGTTTCCCATCTTAACCGCTCGATTTTCGTGTCAACAGAATGGCGCCGTTGTCGGGGAGCACGGCTTTGTAGTCATTTTTCATTTTTGTGATATTTGTCTCTCTATATAATAATTGTTTTCTGACATTCTCTCTTGGATTTTTGTGCGAGGTACTGCTTGTACGACTTGGAGTTTCTTTTTAGAGGACCCGCGCAGGAGGAAGAGCAGAGAGGAGAAGTTTTTATTTTTTGAGAGAGAACATTTATTTGAATTGTAATAACTTAGACTTTGGACTTGTAGACTTAGACATTATTCGGGGTCTGTTTCGTCAAGTGCCGGTGCACTTGGGGGACCTCACCGCTATTTTTCGTCGGTTTTGTTTTCTTGTATTTTTTTCTTTTTTCTTTTATTTCTGATTCTCGCGGATTTCAGCCCCTAGCCTTAGGATTTTTACTTGACTGTGACGTAATCAGTAGGGTTCCAAATACCTTAATAACATTGCCTGTACATATAGCTCGGTAATTGGACCAAGAATAAAAATCTAAAAATAATAGTCGATCCACTATCTTCGAGCCTACGCGCCACAGCCCACTCTGCCAAGCGGTGCTCCTGAACTCGATTTGTCGAGAGGAGGAGGGGTGAGCCTAGATCGGACTCTTGGATTGGAGGCTGGTGGTCGACTAGACGTTCTGTCGAGTAGAACTGCTTGCTTAGGGCTCGGTTTTCCGCTTGCATCATTTAGGTAGTTTAAATTTCTGTATTTAAATTTCTGCGCGGATCATATTGCATGTAGAGTGCTGGAGTAAGGTACGCATTTTTTATCTCTGCATGCATCATCGTTTTTGACCGTGCATTGGCATTTTCAACTTCCTCCCCCTGTTTCTTGGACTCAAATCATTCAAAGAGGAAATTGGAAAGCTCGTTAGGCGTTATCATTGAAAATATCCAAAAAAAATCAAAAAAATCAAAAATTAAAAATTGGGACTGCTAATTGAACTTGACCATTAAAATCAAACGTAATTGATTCATATCATTTGATTGGGAGAGCAATCCCCTCATTGTCTGCGTTTTTAATTGCTCACGTACACACTAAGCAGTAGTGCCCAAATCCTACTTAAGCCTCCTAAGTGTTTGTACAACTTTGTCTCATCACTAAACTCTAAAATTGAAAAGATAAAAGACCGAATCTCACGGTCTTCACTTTGTGTTGAGTTGGTGAATTGGGGGTTTGCTTTGTGTTTTGTATGTCTATGGTGTGAGTCGGTTACGATCATTCCTCTATCATTAGCAGTCACCTTCTGTCTCTATCCCACCCTCCCTCCCTTCTATCTCTCTCTTCGTTCATGCCTTTTCTTTCTTTCACTCTCTTCTATCCCTCCATCCCTCCCTTCATTTTCTTCGCTTCATGATGGGTCGCATTCCATTCCAGCCAAATTTTGCGACTTCTACATCTCACACCCATCATTCCCGCCCACTTTCTTGGGAGGTCAGAACTCCATCTGATTTTCTATCTTCTCCCTACCCACCCTCCCATTCGGGACATGATGTGAGTGAAGTTCGTGGAGACCAGATTGACCAAACACGATATCCGGGCATTCACCTTACTGAGATGAGAGTGCACCCCATAGACGATCATATGATGCAGTTGCGAGCTATAGATGACTTGTATCCTAGGACATTGGATGGGTACACAGATAAGGAAGCCAAGTCTGCTTCTACTTTGAGACCATTCGTTCTGGATTTAGAGTTAATTGATCTACTGCCCAAGTTTTTAGGGGATGTGCACGAGGAACCATATTTGCATATCGATGAGTTTGAGGATTTTTGTGTATCACGATCATATTCTGATATCACTTCTGAGGACATGATGTTGATCACCTTCCCATTTACACTTCAGAGTAGAGCCAAGAGTTGGCATAGACGATTGGGAAGGAAGATTACTACATGGGGAGATTTACGATCATTATTTTTGAAGAGATTTTACCCCCAGTGTAGAGCAGAGATGATGCGGTCATGTATTCGTGATTTTTCAGTTAACCCCCAGAAGCCGTTGATAGATTCATGGTTGAGGTTACGAGAACTTGTGAGGCGATTTCCGGATCATGGATTTTCGATGACTGACCTTATCCATATCGCCATGAGGGGGAGGACCGCAGAGCAAATTGCATATGTCATTACCTCGTGTGTTGGTTCACACCACTGTCCTGACCTGGATTTAGTTGAGACCATCTTGGGAACACTTTCTGATCTTTCATATACACGAGATGATTTAGTCAGGACAACACATGAGGGAGAGATGACAACCGTTGAGTGTGTGACACACCATACCGATCTTGATAGCACACATAAATCTGAGGATATTACTTCTCATTTGATGGATGCGTTGACTACTGCTGTGAGTTCCGAGAGCCGGACATTGGTTGAGTTTTCATTGGATTTACAATCAGATTTTGAGCCAGTCCCGCACCTCCACATTGATGATTCTTCGATTCTAGATATGCTAGGATCCCAAGAGATAGAGGAGGAACCCACATCTCAGCCATCCTCTGATTCTTTCCAGTATCCATACGTAGTTGATATAGTGTCTTGTCTTCAGGAGATCTTCTCAGATTCGGAGATACATTTGGTTTCATCTCAGCATAGAGAGTTTGATGAGGGACCGATTTTGGATTTTACAGAACTTGATAGTCCCGTACTTGAGCCATGTGTCCTCCCATTTGATGAGGTCGATACATTTTTAGAGGACATGACATTTGACAGCATTGATCCCAAGTTCCCTGATGATTCAGCATTATTCGCCGAGGGTTATCTGCGGGAGGATGCCATGGACCATGTGTACTCGGTTTCACTTTCTGGGAGTGCATCCGATCTGACGGATCACGAGACCGAGTCTTCTGATATTTGTGATAATGAGTTTGATGTTTCTCTCCTCGACGACCCTCGCGAGGATGACCCGATCTTTGAGGTATTTGATGATTTCACTGATTTGTCTACATTCCATGCATCGGATATCTGTCTTTATAATGAGTCTCCTGATCATGACCTTCCATATCTATTTGAGACGGTGATTGACGTGGAGGATTCTCTGACAGATCCTTCCTTCTCCATGTTTGATTACTTCGGCTCCATCCTTTCACTCCATACAGATCTTAAGCCGATGAATTCTTTTGTGCTACCGGAGCTCGACTTCATCTGCCCATATCTTGATTCGGTAGCAAACACCTGCCTCATTGATTACCTGGGTGTTATTATTTACTCTCTTGACCCTCCTGACTCCGTTGTTGTTCTCCCACCGAGACTGCAACGACAGTACGGTATTCGCCTGACAGATGCCGTCCTGAACCTTGACACGGCGTTGTCCTAACATTTGCGCCCAGCTAGGGGCGTAAACTCTAGCGCTTGTTGAAAGGCACCTCAACATTGATCGACTCACATCTGTATAGACCATCTGTCCATATCATACATTCTTTCTGTCTTATACCCCATCTCCATTGCATGATCATTCCATACTTAGGGTGTACTTTACCCTAAGTATAGGGGGTGTCAGATTTGTGATTATTTATCGTATTCTTTTTACCTCTATTTTGCTTCCTATACTTAGGGATATTTTTTATCCTAAGTATAGGGGAGGTAGACTCTGTATATTCTGCCCCTCGGTTTTCCCTTTGTGTACAGTCTGCTATACTTAGGATTACTTGATCCTAAGTATAGGGGGATCACCGACTTCTATTTTTATTTTTATTTTATTCGCCGTTGTAGTATATTGTTCTTTTCACTTTTCTATACGCGGCACGAGTTATGTCTTTCTATTCAGATCTTTGATCACTATGAGGACATAGTTCGAGCTAAGTATAGGGGGTGTCGTATATATGGTATATATACTTTAGCTATAACTCGTACTTTTATATTTTTTAAATATGGCTAAAACACTGTGTAAATACTCAAAAAAATTCTTAAAAAAACTTGTAAAAAATGAATAAAAAAACCACTCTGTATATACTTGTATAAATGTCTCAATTTGTAAATTCTTGCATCTCATTCTTGTAAAATAATCAACTCACTCTTGTGTAAATATGTATCTTTTCCTTTAAAAAAAATCTTCTTGTATATACTTGTATATATTACTAACTATTTGCAAAAAAAACTTTTTGCATGTGCATCATCTTTCAAAAATCCATAAAAATTTCAAAATTTTGAAAATTGTTTCACAAAATTTTTTTCTTTTTCCTTGCATGTACATATTTTCTTGCATTTGCATGAGCATTTTTCAGGATGATTTTGACATTTAGACTAAGTCTGGAATAAATTTGAAGAATGGAGCTTAGTTGGACCTTAATCCACTTAATTTCAAAGGAACCTTATAAGATTTGGAGTTAAGACTTCTCAGGTCCTAGTGACTTAATTCTTTGAGTCCATAAGACTATGTTCACATGTCATCTTGATGAGTCTAAGTAGTACATTTAACAACACACACATGATTCTTTCATACCGTGGCTTACCTTGGATACTGCACTTTACACGTAGCTCTTCATGGATGAGGTAGTGAGGGAGCAGAATCTTTTGGCTTGGGGTAGCATACGAGGGTAGTACATCTAGGCGGAACCTCTCGTCCTCCTCTAGGGAGGGAAGTGCGTCTCAACCTAGTCTGGTGATGTTGAGGTCTAAAGACAGGAGTTGTGGGGTTGCAATAATGCTTCAAAAGAGGGATAGTCTACTGGCTCAAGAGGAAAAACTCCTTATGTATATGCTGCACCTTGTATATATTTTAAAAAAAAAGAAAGAAAGAAAAAAATGCAAAATCTCCAAAAGTGGACAGGCTTGATAGAAAAATAAAATGCCTGTAAAAAAAAGAATAAGAGCTTCAAAGTCATATATGTGTGAGCTTGCAGCGGGTGACATGGCTACACTGGTCATGCATCCAAGGATAGGTAACTACACTGGTTACCGTCCATTCTCTTCTCCATCCCCTCTTCTTGAGCTGGTTGTACTTGAACTTAGAAGGGAATACCCCCGCTCCTCGAGGAAAGAGTTGCCAGACCGGGTTATTTGAGTTACCTTGTTGAGAGAGGCTGAATCTTTCCTACTTTTGAGATGAAGAGTTATATTTCACTTACACGTACAAGTAAGAATTCATAGTCATAAGAATTTGTGTATGTATACTTGTTCTGATCTGACTGTTGAGTAGACCTGAATAAGAGTCTTATGGAACTTGGAGGCTGTTAGGTTTTAATTCCATGTCCCATTAAGGTTCCGACACACGATTAATCCAAAGGTCCGACAGAGCTCCAGACTACATTTTTATGAAGATAAGTTTGAAAGTCAACATTGTTCTAACTTCTTTCCTTTTTCTTTTCTTTATTTTTATTTTCACTTATTTTTCAAATAAGTGTTTGCTAAGGGACTAGCAAAGGTAAAGTATAGGGGAATGATGAATCCACGATTCATCGCCTTTATTCTTTTATTTTAGCATCATTTCCTTAGTCAAATGCCTGTAAATACTCATTAATTTCATAAAATTACCATTTTGCATGCATTTGTTAATTATGCATTTTTAACACTTTTTGTACATAAATAAAAGAATAAAGAAGAAAAGAAAAAGAGGTATTTATGCAATAAATACAGATTGACCCAAACCCCGAGAGAAGATCAAGACTTGACCTGATCGATTAGAAATAAAGTAGGGGGAGATAAGGTCTTTTGTCGGAAAAATCAAAAATATCTTGTACATATTTTTCATGTATATTTGTACAAAACTTGTATTATTTTATTTGTACATAATTTGACCTCAAACTAATTACTTTTGTAAATAAAAGTTGTAAATAAAATTATATTGTAAATAATAAAAATATTTGTAAATAAAATATTGTATATATTGTAAATAATTACACCCAGAAAAAGCCGCAAATCGATAATTGAAACATCAATTCTGGCTCCATACGAGCTCAAATCGAATCAAACTCACTTCCATCATACTATAAATTAAATTATCTTTCAAATGGTTGTGGTTTTGTATTTTTTGGAGTTACGGTTAAAAAGTCGGTTTTTTGGGATGTATTGTGCAGTTTACCCATATATTTGGTGTATATAATTATTAATATTTATTCTTACATAATGTATATATTGTAAATATTGTTTTCAATAAAAATAAAAATTAAAAAAATTATTATTAAAAAAATCTTGTATAAAAATTATTTCCTTATTTGCACCTATGTACATTATATTATATGTATATAATATATGTATACCACTAACTTCCTTAAATAAAAACCATCAAAAAATTAATTATCTAACATTAATTAATTAATTAATTTAATTCCGAATTTTGTATTTAATTATTTGATTTTATTTGATTTATTTGATTTTATAACATGCCATATATATTAGATTTGATTGCATACCTTTAATGGCCACCATTAAGGTGGCCAATTAATTTCCAATTAATTAATTAATTTAATTTAATTTATTTATTTCGAATTTCGTAATTAATTATTTAATTTATTTATTAATTTAATTTTTTATTAATCAACCCAATAAACACCTTCCTTATTTGTGGATAGTTTCCATTTTTATTTCTTTCTCTCTTTTTAATGGGCTCCTCCTCCCTCATTCAAACTTGATCAATTTTTGGCGGAGAGGAGCCCGTTTCCGAGAGATTTCTTGTTGAAGAGGGCCCTAGCCTCCGATCCGGTCGGTGACAGCGATCTGAGCTTCGTCGAGGCCATCATGGCGTGTCCGAACCCCAAGGTGAGATCCACTTTTACTTGTAGTTTCTCGTAGGTAAATTGTAGGTTTAGATGTTAGCATAGATATAGTGAGTAGTTTTTAGATTAAAAATCTTAAAATTTCCACCACACTTTGATCCGCCTCCAAAATCGAAATTTTCATCTCATCTCGCTATCCCTCCATATTCATGTTCTACCTCACACGACCTATCACCTCCGACCACGCACGGTGGTCGGAGTCTCAGATCTTTCTCCCATTTCGCGGATCCGAACCCGTCCACACATCCATTTTTGTATATAAATAAAAAATAAAATATTTTCTCATGTTCTCTCACAATTGTTTTTGCAGGAAGAAGTAAAAAAACAATAAAACTTTTGTTCTTCTTTTTATATCTAACAATTGTTTTGCAGGTAAAAAAAAGAGAATAAAAAAAATTCAATTTTTCTTTTCTCTCTAACATTGGTGTTGCAGGAATAAATCATAAAAATAAAAAAATATATATTTTTACCTAACATCTATTTTGCAGGATAAAAAAATACAAAAATTATAAAAAAAAAATATATTTTTTTGTTCACTAACTATCTTGCAGGTTACAAAACAACATAAAAAATAAAAAAAAGAACAAAAAAATTCCAGACGGAGGGACCGTTACCCCCACGGCCGCGGCTTCCTTCCCAGCGGCGTCGGCCCCGTCATCCAGCCTCCAGACGGCTGCGCGGCCGCCCCGCGCTGCCCCCTCCACCGTTCTGCTGCGGCCCTCCAGCCGCTCCGTCCCCCAGCGTTGCCCCGCCGTTCTTCTGCCCACACCGCCAACAGCCTTCCCTTGCTTGCAACCCCGCGCGAGCGCCGCCTCGCCCCTGGAGCACCGCCACCGCCCAGCGCGGGCACGTCCCTCTGCCGCGCGCCCCGCGCCCCCCACCAGACGCGCGCCCCTCCTCGAACTCCTGCCGTCGCGTGGACGGCCCGCGCTCCTCCGGTTCCCGTGGGCGGCGGCGGCGGCTCCATCACCCGTGTTGCCCTGTGCTTGTGAAGGAAGAAAAGATCGAAGAAAGCCCTAGAGGGGGTTTTGGTTTTTAATAAAATAAAAGAGTAAAATATTGAGGATATCCTCTAGAGTTTCAACTATTGCACAAGTGCCCCTCAATTCTAGCAAGTTACATGCTTGCCACATGCTTCTTGGGTAATTTGCATCTGAGCATCATATTTTATTTATTTTATATATTCAGTCTTGAAACTTTGATAAAATTACAGTTTGGTCCCTGTTCTTCAAACTTTTACTTTGCATGCTCTTTATGATTAAATAAATGTTCTTATTGATCTGAAAATTTTGTAAAAATTTGTGCATATTCATGTTATGTGCCTCATCATTGCATAAAATTTTTATAACTTTTCATTGACTTTTATATATTTTAAAAAAAATCAAAAAAAAGTATTTTTGCTTGTCGAACTTTGAAAATTCATAAAAATTTGAAAAAGTGCCTAAAAATTCTACAAAAATTACTGTAGGTGCATTTTGATGTCTTTTAATTTCTTTCTAATTTTGGTTCTTTTACTCTTTATAAAACTCCAAAAAATTGTGAAATACGAAAAATCTTAAAAAAATTGTAGAAAATTGTAGAAAAATCAAAAAATAGTGATTTTGGTCTCTTTTTGTAGACATTGCTTTGTAGTTTTTATTTAAAAAAATCAGGAATTTTGAGCACTTAAAGAATTTTTAATTTGCAAAATACTCCTGACTGTGTACATTATATTTATTTTCCACTGTTTCATTTTTAGAAAATAACAAAAACATCAGAAAATTGCGAAAAATTTACCAAAAACATTTTAAAACATATAAAACACAAAAACATTTTCTTTTTAATTTTCTGTACATTTTTTTTTTGAAAAATACCAAAAAGAGTGTGTGCTTGTGTTTTTGTTTATTGTGCTTCTTTTAAAAATTAAAAAAATAAAAGTTCAAAAACCACTAAAAATTTAACTTTTGAAATCTGACTACTTAGTTTTTCAATCGTGCTCCTTGTGTTCGACCCTGGTCGCTATACCAGGTAAAAAGAATAGCGAAAAGCCGCTAACATTTGTTTTCATCGATTTATCATTTCTGAGTGGTTTAAACTAATTTTCTCGTTGACCGAATCCCGTGGTTGAGAACGACGACATCGTTTTGCACATTATTTTTCCCATCTTAACCGCTCGGTTTTCATGTCAACATGTTTATCTAATGAATAACTAAATCGACCCATCAATTCACCAAGACACACTAGCAACCAGATCGCACCCACCATTCAACATCTCAATACTCCACTTTAAAACCCTTTTATTCGTCCTTCTCAACCCTTGATTGCCTTTTTCTGTCACATGCCAGCTCAGCAACTTATGATCGCGCATGACAATCAAAGGAGTAGAGATCTTTCTCACTTCCTCCTCCGTGAGGAGCCACATCAACTCACCCTTCTCTTAATCTCCTTCTTAGTCTGAGCTCGCCCATAATAACCACTCAATCAAAAGTTTATCACCCTCGATCTCACCCTAAATTTCTAAGCTCCAAGATTCATGGAAAGAAAAAAGGAAATCAACTTAAAAATAAGTAGAGAAGAGGCATGTGTTTTTATGCTAGAACCATGAAGTCGAATGATTAACATATTTTTGTAATCTACTAATGGTCTTTCAATTTTGTCAAAAAATTATCTTATAACCTTTATATTTTTCCACAAGCAGAAATAAGTCAAAAAATCAAATTAATCGATTATTATTTTTTATGACATGATCGATCACTTGTGGGGAGTGCACTGGTTATTTGTTAATCGGTGACTTTTTTCACTTGATTAACCACTTTTTAATACCATCTATTTTTGACTAGTCACTTTTTCTGATCTAATCGATCACTTTTTAGTAGTGGTTATATGTTGATCGATCACTTTTTTTGATCTGATTGATCACTTTTTGATAATAGCTTATCTTTCATATATCAATTACTTTTCTAATAAAGCATTATTTGCCATTGCATATTTTTCGATTGATCAGTTAGATCTTATGGATCACTGTTTGAATAAGTCTTTTAACAAAACAGATCCATCACCTCTACTTAATTAATTAATCGAAACTTTAAATCAAATCTATTTGTTTGTTAAGACTGATCATTGTTTTAACTTTGATCTTTATTCCTTATTTTATCCTTGACAAGTCTATTAAGCCTTAACATTTATAATATAAATCTACATTCTACTCCACTTTATACACAACAAAGAATTACAATTCAATTCATTCAAATGAAGAAAGAGCTGTAATTTTATGTTGTGATTTAAGTGATTAAACTTTCAAGCTCTCTGTGCTCTCACAATCATCTTTTTCCTCGAGTGGATTCCTTTCTCTACAATTTCTAAGCTTGTGTTTATTAAGGATTATTATTAACTACTTTCTTTCATCATATTGTACATAGGTATTGGGGTTGTGGGTTTCTTTCTTTGCATAGATAAAATCTTCCTTTGGAGATGTCCAAGTAAGGTTATAGGTGGTATACGATGTCGTACCTTCAATATCAAGTAGCATAGATAGTAGAACCAATTTTTATTGAGAGAGCAAAAAATATGCTAAAATGACATGTTATGGGTCATGATTTTCACATGTGTAGATTTCCGCATTAAAATCATTATATACTTAGATGCCATCTTTCTCCTCGCCCTCTTCCTAGCATCAAGCCCTCTCCGCCCCTCGCCTTGAGCACTCCCACCACCCCTTCGGCCCTTCCGTGTCGAACCCCCCCCCCCCCTCCTGCTTCAAGCCCCTCCTTGGTGGATATCATGAAGGAGAAGAAACATAAATTAGTAGGTCCTTTATAATACAACAGAAGTATCATCCATAGAGGCCAGACGTGAATATTAATCACAAAACCCTAAAAAATGGACGTCAACGAAAGGAGAAACCCCGACCACAAAAGACAAAATAGGAGACCGTTGTCTCCGACCCATTAGACACCAACGATCACAGCTCGCGCTGACCAAAAATAGGACGCGCTCAGCTCCAAAGTCAAACCACAATGGACAGACAAAAACGACACTCCCATCAATCCCTCCCCTCCTCTTGGAAACGAGAGCGAGCTCCAATTGGACCACAATTATCCCCCCACCCATCATGCCTCATCCCTCCGCCAATTGAGGAGCCCCCGTCCTCCACCGCCCCCCATGGCTCTCTCCGTGAGGGCCCTCCTCCTCCTCCTCCTCTCCACCAGCGCGGCCCTCGCGCAGGACTACGATGCCCCCGCAGAGCCCCCCGCGGCTGACGCATGCGACGGCATCTTCGTGACTTACACGTTCGAGTCCAGGGAGAGGGAGTACCCACACGTCAAGAATGCCACGGCCCAGGCCTACGCGTTCAAGGCGACGGCGACGGTTCTCAACACGGGGAAATACGACCTCCAAGCATGGAAGATCTTCGTCGGGTTCCAGCACGACGAGATCCTGGTCTCCACCAACGGGGCTGTTATAATGGACGGGGAAGATTTTCCCGCGCACGTCGGGAAGAACGGGACGTACTTGTCCGGGTTCCCGATGACGGACCTCAAGAACGCCATCGAGACGGCGGGGGACATGGGGCAGATCAGGGCAACGATCGACTTCACCGGGACGCAGTTCGGCGTGAAGCCGCCGGCTGTTCCCATGCCAAAGACGATCAAGCTAGTCAATGACGGGTACAAATGCCCCAACCCCACGAAACATGGTGAGTGTCAATTATGCGTGGAATCAATGTCTTATTATCTATTCGATCCAACGACATCATGCGAATGCGAATGGATTTTGCAGAAAACTTGATGTATGTATGCTGCGTAAAGGATCCCAAGTTCAAGGCAAACAAGACGACGACCAAGTTCCTCCCCAGGCGATACGGTGACCTCACCATGACGTACGACGTCCTCCAGGCCTTCGAGGGCAACTACCTCGCTCAGGTCACCATCAACAACAACAACAATCTGGGCAGGCTCGACAACTGGAACCTCACCTGGGAATGGATGCGCGGCGAATTCATCAACACGATGCGTGGCGCCTACACCTTCACCCACGACCCCTCCGCCTGCCTCTACAGCGCTGCCGGCACATACTACCAAAATTTCGACTTCACACCCGTCATGAGTTGCGAGAAGAAGCCCGTCATGACGGACCTCCCCCCCGAGCTGGCCAACGACACCCGCATGGGCAAGCTCCCCTACTGCTGCAAGAACGGCACCCTCCTCCCTCCCAACATGGACCCATCCAAGGCCATGGCCATCTTCCAACTACAGGTCTATATCTCCATTTTAATTAATGGCTATCCATAAAACGTTTTAGCGATCTAACGAAATTCGATTTGCAGGTCTTCAAGATCCCGCCGGACATGAACAGGACGGCTTTGTACCCTCCGCAGAATTGGAAGATCGTAGGGCACCTCAACCCCGACTACAAATGCGGGCCACCGGTCCGCGTGAGCCCGTCCGAGTTCCCTGACCCGAGTGGCCTCATGGCGCACAGCTACGCTGTGGCGAGCTGGCAGGTGGTGTGCAACATCACCCGTCCCAAGGCGAGGCAATCACGCTGCTGCGTCTCCTACTCCGCCTTCTACAACGACTCCGTCATCCCCTGCAACACCTGCGCCTGCGGCTGCCCGGCGAACTCGGCGTGCAACACAAACGCGCCCCCTCTCCTCCTCCCGCCCGAGGCCCTGCTCGTGCCCTTCGACAACCGTACCGCCAAGGCCAAGGCGTGGGCGAGGATCAATCACTGGCCCATCCCCAAACGCCTGCCCTGCGGTGACAATTGCGGTGTAAGCATCAACTGGCACGTCTACTCCGACTACAGGACGGGTTGGACCGCAAGGGTCACCATCTTCAATTGGGAGGGCTACACGTTCAAGGACTGGTTCGCGGCGGTGCAGATGAAGAAGGTCATGGAGGGATACGAGAAGATATATTCCTTCAACGGAACAGTGCTGCCGAAGCACAACAACGACACGCTCTTCTTCCAGGGGCTGCCCGGTCTCAACTATCTCATGCCCGAGGTGGACGGCCAGAACCCCGAGATCGACCCGCGCGTGCCGGGGAAGCAGCAGTCGGTGATATCGTTCACGAAGAAGCTCGATCCAGGGTTCGACATCGTCCACGGGGACGGGTTTCCAATGAGGGTGCTGTTCAACGGGGAGGAATGCACTCTGCCGCACAAGCTACCGAAGCCTTCGCGTGCGGCGTGCGGCGGTGCCCACTGTTGCAGTGATGGTTGCCGTTGCGGTGTTGAGTGCAGTGCTTGGGGTGGGAGATGTGTGGTGATGGATTGCTGTGTGGTGTGGAGTGGGGGTTGGATGATGTTGCATTGAGGTGAAACTTTTGATCTAATTACGTGATGCTTGAGCTTATATTACCTGTAGTAGTGTGATCAATAACAGCTAGAGAGTCTTACAAGCACGATTATTGCATATGTTTGGAACAAACGCCTGATTGCTTTACTTGGGTTCGTTTTTCCCACTGTTCCATCCGTGGAAGAGGACCAGAGGTGCTGTAATCTTTTTTTATTTCTATTTCAAAATCCAACTTTAGAGTTTGAATATTAGATAAATGCTATATATATCCTTCAAATTTTACGTAAATTCAAGGTTATTTGCTATTTTATTTTAATGTATAATTATTTGATCCTTTTTTAATGTAATTTAAGTTGCTTAAATATTGGCCGGATCTTTAAACATTAAGATAAAATAACAAACAAGTTCGGATTTATGTAAATTTTGAAATATATATATATATATAGCATTTATATAAGAGTCAATCTATAAGGTTGGATTTTAGAAACGAAATTGAAAAAAAAAGATTATAGCACCTCTGTTGTAAGTCCGATCGTATTCCTCCGGGTTTAACCTAAGGGGTTGTTCGGCTTGAGGGGTCCTTTAACCCATTTTTTCTCCCTCCACGTGGGTCCCACTCTTTCTCTTTTTCTAATACATTAAATAAATCATATTCTTTTATCAATTCCATCAAAAAATAATATATTATACCATCATATCATATAAAATTTATAAATTACTCGACTTCTATTCAATTTTCATAACTTCAATACAATCAAATCACAATAACCACTCACTTTTCCAAACTTCAATACAATCATATTACAACAAACCCATCCACAGTTTAACCCTCTATCCGAACACCCAAACACAAAAATGGGTTACCTTCTGCCAGTCTAACACACCTTAAATGCATACCAAGGGCTCGTTCGGTAATCGAGTTACCCCTGGGTTATCCCGAAGTAACCCGGTTTACCCTCCTCTTTTGATAGGATGGAATTCTATCACAAATCATAGTGACATCACATCACATTCTTTATTCCAACCCTCCTAACCATCTCAAACAGCTACTATTCCAATCAGGTTACTCCAACCCACTCCAACCCAGCAACCAAACGAGCCCTAAAGGTTACTTAGACGTCAGGGAGGAGAACCCACCTAACAATGTCATTCTTCAGTAAAAAAAAGGCACAGTAACTTTTTTGGTCGGTTTTATTTTGTTTGAGAAAGCTATATTATTACCGAGAGTGTAACACCCATACCCCAAAATATAGTGCCATACCTAAAACTCGTGAAGTGTAGGTGTGGTTTATAAGTGATGGGGATTACTACTTGTCAACTTGGGCTTAAGCATTTTGGGTGGTTGTCAATGGGTTCATTTGGGCCCGTACCCAATAAGTTGTCAGGGCCAGTTTTCCTCGATAACGGATCGGGGACCTAAGCCCGGGACGTTACAAATGGTATCAGAGCGGGTTCCCTCTGATAGTGGAAAGGGCTACCCGAAGGGAACTAAGCTGGGAGCGTGCAGTCGTCACTGTCACTGGGAATAAGTGAATGGGCCATGTCGCAACGAGGACGTTGCGAATATAAGTGGGGGAGGTTGTAACACCCATACCCCAAAACATAATGTCATACCTAAAACTCACAAAGTGTACGTGTGGTTTATAAGTGATGGGGATTACTACTTGTCAACTTGGGCTTAAGCATTTTGGGTGGTTGTCAATGGGTCCATTTGGGTCCGTACCCAATAAGTTGTCAGGACCAGTTTTCCTTGATAACGGACCGGAGACCTTAGCCCGGGACGTTACAGAGAGAATCAAAAAAAGGCAGAACATTAGTAATATTAGTACAGCAGTGCGTTAGGGAGACAAAATTACCATCAAGAAATAAAACCTAGCAGCTTCTTTGCTCCGTCATTACGTCAGTAATATTAGCTCGAGAGATGGACGGAGCATCACTGCTCCTGTTCTTGATACAGCTGCCCCTACTTCTTCTGTAAAGGAGTGAAGCCATGAATTTTTACTAGGGAGGCAACTACTAAGCCATAAATATCTATTTCTAGAACAAACTATGAGACATTACTGTTTATTTTAAAATAAATTACACGAAAGTTCCTAAAGTATACACGATTTGATGACACACTTGAACTTAAAAAGATAACAATGTTGTACCATATCTTTAAGATTTGTCCTAACGGGATCCTTGACTATTTGAATTTAGTTGATTGTTTGGCCTTTTAACATTAAATAACAACAACTCAATATTACATTGCTAGAAATATTAAAGATTTGATACTCGTTACCTTTCAAAGTTCAGGTATAACATTGAAATTGGGTGTAATTTTCAAGGACTTTTATTTAACTTACTTTTTTGCAATTATTTGTCATTTAGTTGCCAATGTTTCTTGAATTTCATAATTGATTGCTTAATCCTGGAAAAAATGACTCGAAATACTAATATTTAAAAGAGATTTTTACAAAAATATATATCCCTATAAAACTTGTGTTTTTATAAAAATATCCAGACAGTATTATCTCTATCATAAATGCATTTTTTGTAAAATGAAGAATCTGCTATGTAATTTGTTAATATGCTAGTAGCAAAGGTTTCTGTAAAATCGCGAGTCATAGATATTTACATAAAAATTCTATAAAATTGTGAATTTACATGGATATATATACGTAAAAATTCTATTTACATATAGAAATTGTTTGTATTATTTCTATCATTGTCTATATTTGATTTGTTTCCATTTTATATTCTTGTCAATTTTTAAGGTTACAACCGCATGGTTTTCGCAATTCACTAAGATCTGTATCTGCACATTTATTGATATTTTAAAATGGGTAAATATATGGTAACTATGAATGCTAAGAGATATTTATATATATTTATCCACTTAGCAACCATATCTATTTTATGCATATTTTGACATCCGTATTCAAATTCTTTTAAAATGGATATAGATATCACTTTGGTATCCACTGATATATGTACACATACATTTATATATAAATATAATTGTGGATTTATTTTTAATTATACATAAGATAATGTTACACATCCTTTCGGAAAATTTGGTATAATTGTTACATAATAAATGCAATTAGTATATTCATATCAAGTATAAGCCATCAATTCATGTATATTGAAGTTAACCTATCGATTATTTCTAATGTGCTCCAAATCTTTTCCATATCTATTTTTCCACTACAACAGAATGAATCTACAACGCTCTAAAAAAACAGTTTACACAAAAGTCCCTAAATTATACACCCAATTTCAATAGCATACCCAAACTTCAAAAAGTAACAATGTGATACATAATCTAATAATTTGGTAACAATCTAGTTAACACCGTTATGTTTAAGATCGAAAGGATAAAAATACCCTCCATTCATATTGAATAGCAAAATCCTATTTTTATGATTTTATTCTCTTCGTCAAAACCCACGACAACCTCCTTTCCTCAATCACCCTCCACGCTAGGGTTGCAAACGAGCCGAACCTGAGCAAACCAACCCAGGTTTGCTTCGGTTCGTTTAGATAAAATGAAAACTGTAAACATGTTCGATTCAGCTCTAGTAAGGTTTGTAAAGGTTCGATTCGGCTCGTTAAAGGTTCATTTAAGAATAAATGTTGTGCAGATGTTTCTGTTCAAAGGGAAAAACCGCAGTCATCGGGGGGAATTTTGTGGGGTTTTGGAAATAGGGACTATGGACTTAGGGATTGGATGACTGGATGGGTTTGAGAAAATAAGTGAATAGCTCCTATGTTAATATATAATGTATTTTTTCCTTATATATATATATATACAATATGTATGTATATATACTTTTATGCATGTATGTACGTATATAATCGAACTTTTAACAAACCGAACCAGAGCGAACCTATGTTTTGAGGTTCGGTTCGTTTATTAATTGAGTCCAAACTCGTGTTCAGGTTCGGTTCGCTTATTTTCGAACTGAATCTAAATTGAACTTTTAGCGAGTTGAATCTGAACGAATGTCGAACCTGAGAATTTTCTGACAACCCTATTCCTCACCTTCTCCACCATTTCCCCTGCCACTTCTCCGCCACCAAATTGAATCCTCGTTCTTGATCTTCTGTATAGTTTGCCTATGAAGATGAGCAAGAGATAGAGGTGATCATTATAGGATTTTCACTGTCCTTATTTGAATCCAGCTCTATTTCTTACAACAATCGAAACCAATCAAATCATGCACATGAGATAATCACTATCAAGTATTCATATCTTTTTTTATCTTTACTTGACGTATTAGTCTTCATAATGATTAAAAAGCTATACATCACATTTTACAATAGTTTTCATCGTACGCTCCGCTGGGTGATTTTTTCCTGTTGGGGACTTGACCATGAATCGATCTTTGGTAGCACGAGGATGTTGCTTCAGTTAGGTCATGGTGCTTTGTTCCTGTCTTGCATTGATCTCATTAGTGGGTGGACTTGGCCTATGATGGCCTAGTTGTCTTTTAGTCAAGACAGGATATCCCTATCACCTAAATGCTCTGTCAGGACATCTGACTTTAATATTTACCTGTCCGGAGATTGATAGACGGACGGTTCTCTGATCGGCAAACCGTTCACCGATCAATATTATTCCGCAAAACTTTTACCTTTTATATTATTAAAAATAATATATAAAATATTTGAAAATGATAATCGGCAAATCATTTGCTAATTCTCAATTCCAACTATTTTTATATATTATTTTTGATAATATAAAATTCAAAAGTTTTTCAATATAAAATTATATATTATTTTTATTCATTGATCGACGAACCGTTTGTTGATCGATGTCCTGACATGGAAATATTAAAGTCAGATGCCCTGACATAGCATTTGGGTAATAGGGATGTCCTATCAGAGAAATTACTCTGTTTCATCTTCAGGACTCATAGGGTGGGTTTCTCCCTTTATCCTTTCCTTCTTACATGGCAATTGCTACTTTCTTGGGTCCTACATCTTGAGGAGACCTTTGCTTTGTATCTCAGTGTCACCTACCTGTAATTATGTGTTAAAACAAGAGAAGAATAATTTTCTACATTATGAATACTTGTCATGGATCTTTTTATAAATGGAAAAGCTAGGATTAAGGTTCTATTAGAGAGTCGTATCTCATAAAGAAAATACAAGTATATCCCCGATGGGGTGTGTATAGTCAATATTTCTTAACACACCCTTTCAAGTTGGAGCATAGATATTTATTATTCCCGGCTTAGATAAAGACTACTGAAACGGTCCTTTGGAGAGAACTTTGGCAAATATGTTCGATTCCTGCTCTGATGAGGAAACATGAATACAAGTCATCGAAGAAAAAAGCAACCCACAACTAACAAGCCACAGTGCAAAGAGATTAATATAGATTCCCCCTACACAAGGACTATGTCCTATGCCTGAGCTCGACCTATCCAAGACTTACAAATTCTTGCTATCTGAACTACCTTTAGTGTAGTCCAAAGTTTTTACAAGCACACAGCTTACAAGAGTTTATCTTTTACAGAAAAAAGAAAGGCTTTCATATAGAATGCATGCATCTACATACGAAACTTTACACCAGGGTTTATCTTCTTTTCTAAAAGAAAGGCATTCGTGCATAATATCTCTGACCAACAATAAAATGAAAAAATGTTATTCTAAAAAAGCCTTTAAAACATAAACTAGATATGAACATGCAAGATGAATTGGATCAGAGCAGACAAATTTTTAGAGACCAAAGCTGAAGAGCACGAACAATGTGGCGAACTGAGATCGCTTTGCACATCTAGAATTTTCTTGAGAACTTGAATTGACTCATAAGAGTGTATATTGTAGGTGGGTATTGATCTTGTGCTCTTGATGTATATTAGATTAGCAAAAGAGTGGGGTCTTTTTATAGGCTTAAGGGGGTTGAAGAATATCAAAAATTAAATTCATCTTCACAAGAAATAACCAAAAGTTCAGCTCCCTCAAGGGTGCATCGGTGCAACTTGGCATGTACCGACGCAATAGTGTTTAGGGATTTTTACCTGGCAGACCCTATAATCTTTGTCAATTACCTTCACGACCTTTGAAACACCCTAATTCCACCCTTGACCCCGTAAACTTGCTCCGTCTTACCCAACAGCCCCTGCCGTCAGTTTTAACTTTATTTGAGTCAGTTACTTGGGTTATTCTTGAGGTAATCTAACTAATGAAAATCCAATGGTGGATGTTTCATCTCCTTGTTCTTTCCATAGGTCAGAGAGGAGGTTGCCGGCGAGGTCAAGGGCCGAGGGTTGAGCATCGACAAGGTTGCTGGGAGTCAGGGGCGAGTGTGGGCGGCAGGGCTCGGGGCTCTTGCTTGGGACAGTGGCAGGGCTTGGAACAGGGGCGGGGGCTCAGGGCTCTTGCTCGGGACGGTGGCAGGGCTTGGAACAGGGGCGGCAGGGCTCAGGCGTCAGGGAGAATGGGACAGGGGCTAGGGCTCGGGGGCGATGGGTGGGGGTGTGGCAGGGCTGGGATGCTCGGGGCGGAGGGCAGAGGGCTTGATGAATACCCATTCATCACTCTTTATTCTTATATTTTAGCTACAAAAACCTATGCAAATACATGTAGATATGTGTAAATAGGGTTAGTTAGCAAAAGCATGCATTCTTGTAAATATAAATAATTAGCATGTTTTTGTGCAAAAATAAAAGAATAAAGAAGAAAAAGAAAAAGAGGGAAATATTTAGAATAAATATTGAGCAACCTAACCCAAGGGAGGGCTCGGCATGGGCCTGACCGCATAAAAGCCACAAGTAGAGGGAGATAGGGGCTCATATGTAAATACTTATGTAAATAAATAAAATAATATTTTTCCTCAACCAAAAATATGTTGTAAATACTTGTATATATTTTGTACATATTTATAGCCTATTAAAAACAAAATAAAAAGTTAAAAATCAAAATCCTAAAAACAACCTTTCACCATGTACATAAACCCCTATCTTATATTTATTTCACCTTGTAAATAAATTTCTTTATTTCCAAAACTTTTTGTAAATATTCCTTTTTATGTTTTGTAAATAAAATAAATAAAAAGAATTAAAACAAAAATCAAATAAAAATTACAAAATTAAAAAAATACAAAAACATCTTGTATATATACCATGTATATATCATGTATATAACTAACTAATTAACCCATGTATATAAATAATAAAAATAAAATAAATAGCCTTTTATTCCTCATTTTATCCTATAAATAAATAAAATATAAAATAGGAATAAAAATGTATAAAAATAAATAATTAAAAATCAAAAATCAAAAATCAATATAGTGTATATATACCTATGTATAGCTACTATGTATATACTTTATTTTAATTTCCAAAAATTAATTAAAAATCACAAAAAAATAGAAAAAATTAAAACAAAAATATTTTGTGTTTTGAGTTTTTGAAAATTCGGCCATTTAAAGCCCCAAAAAAATCAAATAAAAAGTCCACCCTTGGCGGGCTCTGATTGGTCCACGGGGGATTGTTGACCCCCGGTCAACACCTCCCCCAGGACCACCAGAGCCCGAGTCCGCTCGCCCGACCCGACTTCTTGGTATTTTCCCGGCTCGATCCGCCTCCCTTTCGCTCCAAATCCAGATCCTAATCATCCCCCGTGCATCCGGGAATCTCGCCTGACATTCTTCCTTGGGATCCGCGCTTCAGCTCGCCCTACCCGATCGATCCTTCCCGGACATGCACCCATATAAAATTCGAGCTCAGCCGCCTCCTCATTCCATCTTTGGCTCCCCATTCTCTCTCCAGTGACCTCCATCGCAACCAGCAAGGTGACAGCTTGCATTTGCCGGTGTCGCAGAGAGGAGGAGGTGCTCGGACCATCGATCCGGCTGCCTCGCGCCGCCGTGCTCCGACGTTCAACCGGAGCTCGAGCCTCGGGCGTTGACGACCCTTGAGGCAAGGACCAGGAGCTAGCTAAGCTCCAGCATAGTCTCCAGCTTCACCCAGGTAACCCTCGTTCCTTCTTGTTTAGTCTAATTTTAAGTTACCCCCAAATCGACTCCTTGCTGTGTTCCTCTGATTCCGACCATCACGCACACTATCTCGATCATCGGAGCACACTACCATCTTCGCCGTTCCCCCACGCACGTTCTTCGCCCACTCGTTCAACCCAACTCGCCCCAGAGCTGGGAGTCGAGCTCCACCACCTGTCGCTCGCCGGAGCTCATTCACCCCGCCGCACCGTTCACCCTCACGACGCTTCTTGGGGTCGAGGCACTTTGCCCTCGACCCGCGAAGCTTTTGGTTTGCTTTGCAGGTCCAACGGGAGGCATCTGAGCCCCTCTTACATTCCAGCCAGGAGCTTCGCGCCGCCAGCCTCGCCGGAGCCCCTCCAGGGCTCGGCCGGGCCATCGAAGTCCACCACCAGCTGCGGAGCTTCACCGCGGACCCGTTCCGATCATCAGGAGCAGCTGAGGAGGAGTACAGCTCACGCACGAGGCCGGCGAAGTTCGCCGGCGTCGTGTTCTTCCACCATCCTCCAGAACCGTCCGATGACGCCTCCGCTCCAGTTTTGATCTCAGCCGTCCATCTTCCGAGGAGCAGCAACCGTCGATCACTCCGAGGAGTTCGTCTGGACCGTTCGCAGCAGAGGAGAGAGGTCCCTGAGCCCAGAACCGCCCGATCTCCCACGTGTCCTCGCCTCCCCCGTCGATCGAGCCCCCGAGCTGAAGAAGAGACGCGCCCCCCATCCAGAGCCGACCGATCTTCCACGTGGCGCGCATCTGGCCGTCGACGAATAAAGGGGTAATTTACTTAGGGCCCCCTCTTAGTTTGTCTTTTTCGTCTTAGTCCTGTAAATATTTTTAGAACTTTATTTTCGTAGGGTAAATTGCATTGTGGACCTCGTGTTTGTTTAGATTTGCATGTATGCCCCTGTTTGTATGAGACCACGTGCGTCGTCACGTGTAGTTTAGGGTTATTTGCATTTCTTTCCCTGTAGTTCTGGGCTGTTATGTAATGAATAGAAACTTTTTGGTAATTGCTTTTATACCCCTGTGAGCCTGTTATTCATGCATGTGCGGATTTTAGTGGGATATTTGCAACCATACCCTTGGACTTTTTGGTACCAGTTACCAAAAGGTCCAAGAAGTAGGTTTTTATTACAAATAGGCCCCTGAGTGCCCCAGCCACGCGCCACGCGCGTGACTTGCTGGGTATTTTGCACCTGGGCCCCCAGATTCTCGGGTATTTGCACTTACGTCCCTGTGCACAGTGCCCCCTTGTTATTTTTGAATAAAATATCAAATCACCTCCAAATCCAATGAGATTTTGACACATGGCTCCTGCCATGATGTAGAAATTTTAGGGATTTTTGAGGACATTTCTGATTTCATTTAGTATTTTTAAAAAATTCAAAAACCTATTTTTTTAGCTACTGTCTAGGTTTAAAAATACCAAAAAAATATAAAAACACCCCCAAAAATTATAAAAAAATTAGATACTGTTGTTTGCTTGTTGTTTGATTTTCTAGCCAATTTTGGCTATTTTTCATCACTTAAAAACTCTAAAAATTGCAAAACCCTCAAAAATTCATAAAAATTATAATAATTAATTTAAAAATCCAAAAACAATAATTAAGATGCCTAAATTTTCCTTATTCTTTCTAGATTACAGGAAAATTACCTCCAGGGCTTAGTGAGACTCTTAGATATTTTATTTTTGAGTTTCAAGCCTTGCTGGACAGTACCTTTCATTTTTCGCACTGTTTGATTTTTAGAAAATAATTTACCCATTAGAAAAATCTCAAAAATTCACCAAAAACACTTAAAAACTTAAAAAACATAAAAACAATTTTTCCTTAATTTTTGCATTATTTTTGGTGTGTTTAATAAATTGTTGAAGTTGCCTAGATTTTACTTTCTTTTATTTTCTTTATCTTTTAAAAATCCAAAAAAATATAAAAATTCATAAAAACCTCTAAAAAACATTTTCTTTTATTTTTATTTCATTTTCACTACTTCGTAGGCCCTAGGCCAATCCGTGCTCCTTGTGTTCGACCCTGGGAGCTATACCAGGTTAATCCTATAGCTAGACCGCTCTTCTTTCGTGCTTGATTATTTTATCTGTTTAAGTGGTTGATTCTTCTTGATATACGTGGTCTGATTGCTTGGGTCACAACGACCTGATTTTTGTACCTCATACCCTAGTGATCAGGCCTGTCATCAGAATGGCGCCGTTGCCGGGGAGCACGGCTTAGTAGTTGTTTTTGAGTTTTTATTTCATTTTTGTTTTCGCGGTTTTTCGCGGCTCTTCGGAGCTCGCGGCTTTTCGCGGCTTTTGTTCATAGTTCCTTTTTGATTTATTTTGTTTTATTTTGACTTTCTTTTCTTTTTATTTTTGTTTGATTTTGTGTGACTATTTTATTTCTCATTTTTGCATATATACCCTTGTTTTTACTTTCATTTATTATTTGATTATTGTTTATTGGTCTGACCACTCTTCTGTCTTTCTTGCGAGGGCCCGAGGACCGCGGAGGCAACTTTCGAGGAGCCGGTGCAGCCGCGAGACTCGGAGGCGGCTTCCTTCTCTACGAAGCCGCAGGAGAGAGCAAGAGGAGAGAGTTGAGTGGGTGAGGTAGTAGGATAGTTTTTATTCATTATTAATTGTAATAATACAGGGACTTGAACTTTTGGACTCTTTGTGGACCTTAGACCGTAGCGGGTCTGTTTCGCCGAGCACCGGCGTGCTCGGGGGACCCCTTAGGACCCCTCGGTTTTTCACAGCTTTTTACGCGGTTTTCTTTTTCTTTTCTTACTGTCATTTTCCGGATTTTTCGCGGTTTTTGCTCGAGCCCCTAGACATAGGATTTTTGTTGATTGTGACGTAAGATTTCTAAGGTCCAACACTTAATAGAATATCTGTTCCTATAGAACGTAATTGGACCTTACTAAAATTCACTAAAAAAGTTAGTTTAATTGTATTTGAGACCACGTGCCGTTAGGAGTCACATACAGCGCTGGCAGGACCCGTTGTGGCGGGCACCGAGTGACTCCCAAGATCGGACTCCGGACTCGATTCGGTTAACTAACTATTGTTCTTCACGATCAATAGAAGTTGCTTATCTTAGGACTCGGTTTTTTACCGTTGCATCATATAGCTTAGTTTACTTTTCTGTCTTTATTTTATGTGCGGATCACTTTGCATGTAGAGAGCTGGAGGCAGGTACGCATTTCTGACTCTGCATGCATCATTGATTTTTCGTGCATCGGCTTTTTCGTCTTCTCCCCCCGATTTTGGACTTAATAACCAGGAGAAACCGAAAAATTCGTTAGGCGTTTTGTTTGATTTGAAAAATACCTAAAAAAGTGTAACCATAAAATTGGGACTGCTAAGACTATTGACCTTAAAACACGCTCACCCTAAAAATTCTATCTTGGGGAGAGCAACCCCCTCATTGTTTGGTTTGCTTGAGCGAGAGAGTGACCCGCACACTAGGATAGAGCCACGCCTGAACTTCCGTTAGACTACTAGTCTTAGAGTTAGTCGTTCTCCAGTGAGGATCTCTCCGGTACCCGGTAAAGCGGGCCGTGACATCCTTAACAGAGCAGGTTGATCGGGTAGCCGGTAAACGGTCCGCAACTTGTACTGGCTGGGAAAGATCTAGCTTTAGGATTGGGCCAGTCTCTTGGGAGCATCGGGTTCCCAACAGGTCACGTAATCGCTCTGATATCTTGAGTGTTCACCAAAATAAAATCGACAAGATAATTTGACCGAACTTTCACGGTCTTCAGCTCGCGTTGCGTTGGTGAACCGGGGGTTTGTTTTTCGATCATAGTTTTTCCAGATCTCATCCGCCCTACTCGCCAGATCGAGATGATGGGTAGACGATCTCTTAGGCAGCCTTTGGCTGCACCGCTTTCGAGCGCGTCTACCTCATCATCTAGGTTGGCTCGCAAGAGCTCAGACCCGCTCTCCGAGCCCGAGTACGACTCCACCCTGTTCCCCCTCGATCCCCTTTCTGATCTACCCGAGAGACCTGATCCGAGGAGAGACTTATTCATTTGACAGCACCTGAGTTGGGCGCTTTCGATTTTGCAGACGTCGAGATGGCAGGCGCAGGCAGTTCTGACGATCACTCCCGTCCCGAGCACTTTGTACTGGACCCAGGGAGCGATCAACTCCACCCTGATCGCACAGTTAGAGACAGTCCAGCAGCAGCTCCGCGATCAGGGAGCTTTTATGATAGAGATGAGGCGTGAGATGGAGAGGCTCAGAGCAGAGAGAGATGCACAGAGCGAGCCCGAGGACCCCGATGAGGCACAGGCACGAGCCGCAGCAGCAGCAGCAGCCGCGGCCGCCGCCGCAGCGGCAGCAGCCGCAGGAGGAGCAGGACCACCTAGACCGATGCGGGAGTTGCACAACCCCGGATCTACCTTGATGCACCATTGGGTTGTGGTTCCAGCCATCGTGGGGGACTTCAAGTTCCCCCGAACACCTTGCAGATGCTCCCGCGGTTCCATGGACTGGCTACAGAGGAGCCCCATCTCCACCTTCAGGAGTTTCTCATGATTTGCAGTACTGTCCACGACAGACATGTGGACCAGGATACCATACGGATGATTGCCTTCCCCTTCTCACTGGCAGATAGAGCAGCCACCTGGCTGAAGCATCTGGGAAAGTTTGTGTACACCTGGGAGCAGCTCCGCACCGAGTACTTGAACAAGTACTATCCACTCGGGCGGACGAACGCGGCAAGGGCCCTGATCAGCAACTTCTCCATGTTCCCCAACGAGCAGTTCCACGAGGCTTGGGAGAGGTTCAGAGAGCTCCTGGACAGATGCCCACACCATGATATCACGAAGCCGAACTTGGTTCAGAGTTTTTTCAGTGGGTTGTCACCAGAGCTACAGGGCTTAGGTGAACGCTTCTTGTGGCGGGTCCTACTTCGCCAAGGACCATGACCAGGTCTGGGCTATTTTTGAGGAGATGGCGGAGAACTACATGGTTATGTCCCAGACCCGCCTCTACACGCAGAAGACCCAGCCACATCAGCCAGGACCCGTGCAGTACCAGAGGATAGCACGGGTCGATGCAGGTCCTTCCAGTTCGTCTGCAGCAACAGCAGCACAGGCAGAGTCATCAGCTGCAGACATGGGCATCATCAGCGAGAAGCTGGACCGCATGGAGCTGATCGAGAAGAAGCAGTGCCAGAGCATAGCACAGATGGAATCAGATGGCACAGGTTCTTGAGCGACCTGAAGACACAGCTCATGTGTCTCCAGGAGACACAGACGGCTTCTCAGCCCCGTCTTCAGTCGCGAGGCGATTTCGGCAGCAGCAGCAGCTCGTCCCAGCGCTCCAGCGCCCCAGCGCAGCCTAGACAGGTTCATCTTGTACAGGCGGAGCCGTACCAGCAGCCGCAGCCTACCTTGCAGTCACCACCATCTCCCGAGATGCAGATGGGGGTCTACCAGCCGGATCAGCCGTTGGCAGTACTACCCCCAGCCCCTTTGATGCAGAGCCGTTGATGGATGTCAACGGGATCTGGTACGACCGTCCCCAGCCTGGGATCCGACGTGATCATCCCGGATTCAGGTGGGGGAGCGGTGGTGCCCAGCCCCAGCAGCAGCCGTCAGCACAGGAGGGCAGTACTCCCAGCCGAGAGACCATCACCAGCAGCCGCAGCAGCAGCACCCAGTCTACCAGCAGCAGTCGTCTTACGGTCCTCGTCCCTATCAGCAGGGACAGTCTTGGAGGCGTGAGCAGCAGGCTCACCCGGGATACCAGCACCAGCAGCAGCCTCCTTCCTACCCCTCTCACCCGCAGCAGTACCAGCAGCCTCACCCACAGCGAGGCTACCCGTCGGGCTCCCACGAGAGCCCTACCTTGGATGATATCGCCCGCCTCCTCACGGATCAGCAGGCGACCTTTCGACGGGAGATGGACGAGTTCCGCCAGGAGATGCGGGACTTGGTGAGAGGGAAGGCCGCCATACCTGCACAGATAGAGCCGAATCCGAACAACCTCAAGCGGAAGTCTGAGCAGGTAGTACATACTGAGTTAGCCACTCCTAGCGATCCATTTGATGATACTTCTTCAGATATGTTTGATGTTGATTTTGCCACGCTTAGGAGCGGTAGGACCCCAGCAGGCGGCGGCGTCTCAGCTGAGCTTCACCCCGAGGCGCCCCAGGAGGAGGAGGAGAGCGGTACTGAGGCCGCTCCAGTCGATGACGGTGGTACTGAGGCCACCGAGGATGCTGATCCCACCGGCGGTACTGAGGCCGCCACTTCACCAGATTCAGGAGGTGGTACTGATGCCACCCCAGCAGCAGCCGAGCCAGTTAGAGGTACTGATGCCGCGAGACATCTTCCAGCAGAGCAGCCCACTCGTGGTGGTACTGAGGCCACCGGTGTTTGTAGAGAGAGATCTGATGTTGTTTTTCCTCATGGTCATGTATCCCAGGATTCTGTGGTGAATAAAGGAAAAGGTTTACATTCTTTTGGTCCCACTGTGGTGCATGATGTATGTGTGGATCCGGTCCTTGAACCGCGTAGATCTTTTCCTGGTCCTTCATCTGAGAAGGACCCAGTGATCCCCTTCCCTAGAGCCCTTCAGATGGGGAAGGGGAAGAAAGAAAATACCAAAAAGAGAGAGTTCGAGGAGTTCAGCCAGAGCATGATAGATCGGTTTCACATTCAGCTGACCCTCCAGGAGGCTTTGCAGCACATCCCCCTCCTTCAGAGATCTTTGAGAGAGAGGACTACAGTTAGGAGGAGGAGGAGGAACCACACTTCAGAGATCCATGTGCTGACCAAAGCCACGTGCTTTGCGATCCAGAACCGACTGCCAGCCAAGAGGCCAGATGCAGGGGCCCCGTATGTCAGATGCCAGATCAGAGAGCAGTGGTTCGACCGTACTCTTTTAGATAGCGGATCTTCGATCAACCTACTTCCGGCAGCCCTTCTCGACCGCTTCGAGTTGGGCACTCTTCGACAGAGCAGGACAGTCCTTCAGTTCGCTGATAGATCTGTCAAGAGGCCGAAGGGGTTATTACGAGACGTTATCGTCACGATTCAGGGTCTGCAATTCCCCGTGGACTTCGTAGTGTTGGACATGGAGATCCCTGAGTCAGTGACCGATACCCCCATCATCCTTGGTCGTCCGTTCTTGGCCACAGCCAAGGCGGTGACTGATCATGATAGCGGGAAGGTGTACTTTCGCGTCCAGGGCGAGAGTATACAAATAGAGACGGTCGAGGACTATAGAGCCAGATTCAGATCCCGCTCAGATGCGAGTACCGATTCAGAGCAGCTGACAGACGCAGAGCCAGACATCCACCAGGACTGTGATTTTGTGATCACAGATGATGAGGCAGCTTGGGCAGACCTTGAGGCACAGACTACCCTCTCACTGTCAGACACAGCTGAGGCGGAGATGATAGCAGAGGAGAGTCTGGAGAGCACAGACCTGGTTCAGGATACCATTGCGGCAGCAGAGCCGGTCCTTGATCGCAGCACGATGATTTGTGACGGTGGTACTGATGCCACCGTTTCTGATGCAGATCCCTCGGATTCAGAGTCTGATTGGGCCGATTTCTATGATCAGATGCCAGACTCGAGTCCAGTTGAGCCTATTGAGGAGGAGGAGGTAGATGCAGAGCAGAGCAGAGACAGTGCAGTTGAGCCGCCTTCTCCCGACCCAGTTTGCGAGAGTACACTTTCACTTTCCCAGGCAGATTTGGCAGACCTTGCAGCTTTCACACAGTTCCTTCCACAGCCAGATTTGCCGGCACCCAGCATTCCAGAGCTGAAGCCGCTCCCTACTTCGCTGAAGTATCGATTCCTTGCGGGCGATCCGGAGATGTACCCAGTCATCATCTCCGCCGAGTTGACTGGAGAGCAGGAATCCCGTCTGATGGGGGTTCTTGAAAAGAACCGCAAGGCGATCGGATGGAGCGTAGCAGATCTCCATGGGATTGATCCATCAGTGTGCTCCCACCACATCTATCTCGAGGATGGGGCGAAGCCGTCGCGTGAGTTCCAGCGGCGTCTAAACCCCAACTTGAGAGAGGTTGTCATGAAGGAGATATCGAAGTGGTGGGGTGCAGGTTTTATTTATCCCATTTCCGACTCCAAGTGGGTCAGCCCCTTGCATGTGGTGCCCAAGAAGACGGGCATCACGACTGTGATCAGTGAGTCGGGAGAGGAGATTGCTACACGAGTACCCACCTCTTGGAGGGTTTGTGTTGACTACAGGAGACTCAACCAAGCCACCAAGAAGGACCATTTCCCCCTGCCTTTTATTGACCAGATCCTTAAGAGACTGGCAGGGAAGAGCCATTATTGCTTCCTGGATGGGTACTCGGGCTACAACCAAGTGGCCATCGCTCCTGAGGATCAGGAGAAGACCACCTTTACCTGTCCCTTCGGCACATACGCTTTTCGACGCATGCCATTTGGGCTATGCAACGCCCCTGCGACTTTCCAGAGGTGCATGCTGTCGATATTTTCGGACATGGTAGGGGATTGCTTAGAGGTCTTCATGGACGATTTCTCGGTCTACGGCGACGGATTCGACTCCTGTCTTGACTGCCTAGACCGGGTACTCCAGCGATGTATTGATTACAACTTGGTGCTATCTTGGGAGAAGAGTCACTTCATGGTGACTCAAGGGACGGTGCTTGGCCACATCATCTCCAACAGGGGCATGGAGGTTGATCCGGCCAAGGTCGATGTCATTAAAAAACTCACACCGCCGTCCAATCTGAGGCAGTTACGGTCATTTCTGGGGCACGTTGGATTTTACAGGAGATTCATTCAGGATTTCAGCAGGATTGCCCGGCCGTTGATTGACCTCTTGACGAAAGACACCGAGTTCCTTGTCGATGACAAGTGTCTTTCGTCGTTTGCTACTCTCCAGCAGTGCGTGATTGAGGCTCCTGTCCTCCAGCCACCTGATTGGTCTCTCCCATTCGAGATCATGACGGACGCCTCCGATTTTGCCGTAGGGGCAGTGCTGGGACAGAGGAGGGATGGAGTACCATTTGCTATACACTATGCTAGCCGCACATTGGATTCCGCCCAGCGGAATTATACGGTCACAGAGAAGGAGATGCTAGCAGTAGTGTTTGCCCTGGATAAGTTCAGATCATATATCATTGGATCCAGAGTGACTTTGTTTACAGATCACACCGCCATCAGGTACCTCATGGCAAAGAAGGATGCCAAGGCCAGACTGACTAGATGGATCCTTCTACTCCAGGAGTTCGACATTGAGATCAAGGATAAGCCTGGAGTCAAGAATGTGGTGGCGGATCACCTCTCCCGATTAGAGCAGCCTGAGGAGACTGAGCAGATTGATCCTATCCGAGATACCTTCCCAGATGAGGCGATCCTTGCTATCGCCTCACTTCCATGGTATGCCGATATTGTGAACTTTCTCGTTGCTGGGAAAGTCCCACAAGATTGGCCCAGGCAGAGGCTTGAGACCTTCCTCGCGAAGGCCAAGTCTTACCATTGGGAGGATCCCATCCTTTACCACGAGGGAGGGGATAGCGTCTGGCGTCGGTGTATTCCTCAGGAGGAACACCATAGCGTCCTCACTTACTGCCACAAGCTTGAGGCAGGAGGACATCATTCTGGGAGGAGAACGGCACAGAAAGTGCTCCAATCCGGTTTGTGGTGGCCTACCCTCTTCAAGGACTCAGATGAGTTCGTGAAGAGATGTACTGACTGTCAGAGGATGGGCACTTGTGGACAGCGTGATATGATGCCGATGCAGCCCATTCACTTCTGTGAGGTTTTTGACGCATGGGGCATCGATTTCATGGGTCCATTCCCTAAGAGTCAGGGATTTGAGTACATTCTGTTGGCCGTAGATTATGTGAGTCGTTGGGTGGAGGCTATCCCCGCCCGATCCGCTGATGCGAGGACAGTTTGCAGATTTTTGAGGAAGCATATCATCACGCGGTTCGGGGTTCCACGAGTTCTTATTTCTGATGGGGGATCTCACTTCATCAACGACCAGGTGAAGGCACTTGCTAGCGAGTTCGGCATAGATCATCGTGTTGCTACACCGTATCATCCACAGACGAATGGTCTAGCCGAAGTGTCGAATAGGGAGATCAAGACTATTCTGCAGAAAGTCGTCCGCCCTGACCGAAAGGATTGGTCACAGCTATTGGACTCGGTCTTGTGGGCATATAGGACGTCTTTCAAGACACCTTTGGGCACATCTCCCTTTCGCCTCGTATATGGCAAACCCTGTCACCTACCAGTTGAGCTGAGGCACAAGTCACTTTGGGCAGTTACAGACATACTTATGGATCCAGATGGTATAGGAGACCAGAGGAGGGCAGAGCTAGCTGCCCTGGAGGAGCTTAGAGATGCAGCATTCTCAAGCAGCCTACATTATAAGGAGAAAGTCAAGGAGTGGCATGATTCTCATATCAGCCACAAGCATTTTGAGATTGGACAGAGAGTATGGCTGTTTGATGCGAGGCTTAGACTATTTCCAGGGAAGCTACAGAGCAAATGGAAAGGACCTTATCTGGTTCGGAAGGTACACGACAACGGTAGCATCGATATATCTGAGTTGTCTTCTGAGAGTACCTTCCGAGTGAACGGCCAGCGGCTCAAGCCATTTCTAGATCATGAGCCGCGGGTCGTTGATATTGCCCCTATTCATTTTGCGTGAGATGTGGTCTTTGACTCACATCTAATGCGTCTCACGCCTGAGCTTTACTGATCCTCCGCTGTACATAGATCCAGATGTCCATATCATCACATTCCTTAGTCCCACATCCCTTTCTTCATCTTATGATTATGCTATACTTAGAGTGCACTTTACCCTAAGTATAGGGGGGATGTGAGACCTTTTGGGTATTCCTTTTGTTTCTATCTACCCCTGTTTTGCTGCCTATACTTAGGGATATCTTATCCTAAGTATAGGGGGGGTAGACCCTGTACATTCTCCACTCGGTTTTCCCTTAGTATACAGCCTGCTATACTTAGGATTACTTGATCCTAAGTATAGGGGGAAGACCCGAGTCCCTCTTGACTTCTTATTCTCCTTTTGTATAGCCTTTCTTTTCACTTCCCTATACATAGCACGAGTTATGTCTTCTTCATCGCTCTTGACTCCGAGGACATCGTTCGAGCTAAGTATAGGGGGGTGTGTATATATTTCATATATACTTTAGCCATAACTCGTACTTTGTGTGAGTGTGTTAATAAATAAAAATGGCTAAAAACCACAAAAATTAAAAATTTTCATGTACATAATCTTCTTTTATTTTGCACATACATAGCTAGTGTACAAATTATTTTTGTAAAAATGATTTCAAAAATCTTTTGTGTGTAAAGCTTGTGTAAATATTTTCTGTATCAAAATTATGTATATAGTACAAAATTTTTCCAAAATGTTTTGAAAAATCAAAAGTTTGCAAAAATCTTGTGTAAATGTGTGTAAATTCCTTTTTGCAAAACTTGCACTTCATGCATCATCATTCATGATTTCAAAACATTTTTTTTCAAAAATTTTGCATGATTGTAAAATTTGTGTAAATATGTATCTTTTTGTACATATGTATATAGTTTTCCTTGGATGATAGTTGACACTTAAACTAGCCTGGAATCAAATTGAGAAATGGAGCTTGATTAAGATCTTAATCCACCTAACTTCTAAGAGGAACCTTATAAGACTTAGGTTTAAGGCTTTTCAGGTCCATGGTGACTTAATTCTTTGAGTCCACTAGGCTATGATCACATGTCATCTCAATGAGCCTAAGTAGAGCACTTAACAACAACACATGACTCATATAGATTATGGCTTTACTTGGACAACCGCACTATGCACCGAGCTCTCTACGGATGAGGTGGTGAGGAGGCAGTCTTCCTTGGCTTGGGGTAGCATATGAGGGTAGTACTTCTAGGCGGAACCTCTCTTCTTCATTTAGTGAAGGAAGTGCGTCTCAACATGGTCTGGTTGCCATGAAGTCTAACGACGGGAGTTGTGGGTTGCAATAAAGCTTCAAAAGAGGGATAGTCTACTGGCTCAAGAGGAAAAACTCCTTGTATATATGCTGCACATGTACATGTTGTATAGATGCACTCGAAAAAAAAATGTGAAAAAGAAAAGAACTCCAAAAAAGTGGTGGGTCTGAGAGAAAATGATAATCCCACCGGAGTATGTATATAAGTGCAATAAGCAAAGCTTGGTTTCATGATCCACCTGTTGTAGCTTGCAGCAGGGAGACTTGGCTACACTGGTCAAGCTCCCAAGGGTACTTGGCTACACTGGCCTTGACCCATTCTCTTCTTCCCCCTCTTCTTGAGCCGGTTGTACTTGAACTTAGAAGGGAATACCCCGCTCCTCGAGGAAAGAGTGGCCAGATTGAGGTCATAGAGTTACCTTGTTAGGGAGGGTTGTCAAGTTGCCATTTCTGAGGTGGAGAGCTTAGACCTCACTTTCACAGGACAAGAAAAGATTCATGGTCTTCAGGGTTTGTAGTTGATGACTTGTTCTGATCTGGAGCATTGAGGAGTCTTGGTTATAGAATAGTGGAACTTGGAGGCTGTTAGGTTTTAAGCATAAGACTAAATAAGGTTCCGACACATCAATAATCCAAAGATCTGATTAAGCTCCATACCTCAATTTAATGAAGGCAAGTTTAATAATCAACCTTGATCCATGTACATTCTCTTTTTCTTTTTCTTTTTCTTTCTTTTGCACTTCTTTTTCAAATAAGTGTTTGCTAAGGGACTAGCAAAGTATAGTATAGGGGGGTGATGAATACCCATTCATCACTCTTTATTCTTATATTTTAGCTACAAAAACCTATGCAAATACATGTAGATATGTGTAAATAGGGTTAGTTAGCAAAAGCATGCATTCTTGTAAATATAAATAATTAGCATGTTTTTGTGCAAAAATAAAAGAATAAAGAAGAAAAAGAAAAAGAGGGAAATATTTAGAATAAATATTGAGCAACCTAACCCAAGGGAGGGCTCGGCATGGGCCTGACCGCATAAAAGCCACAAGTAGAGGGAGATAGGGGCTCATATGTAAATACTTATGTAAATAAATAAAATAATATTTTTCCTCAACCAAAAATATGTTGTAAATACTTGTATATATTTTGTACATATTTATAGCCTATTAAAAACAAAATAAAAAGTTAAAAATCAAAATCCTAAAAACAACCTTTCACCATGTACATAAACCCCTATCTTATATTTATTTCACCTTGTAAATAAATTTCTTTATTTCCAAAACTTTTTGTAAATATTCCTTTTTATGTTTTGTAAATAAAATAAATAAAAAGAATTAAAACAAAAATCAAATAAAAATTACAAAATTAAAAAAATACAAAAACATCTTGTATATATACCATGTATATATCATGTATATAACTAACTAATTAACCCATGTATATAAATAATAAAAATAAAATAAATAGCCTTTTATTCCTCATTTTATCCTATAAATAAATAAAATATAAAATAGGAATAAAAATGTATAAAAATAAATAATTAAAAATCAAAAATCAAAAATCAATATAGTGTATATATACCTATGTATAGCTACTATGTATATACTTTATTTTAATTTCCAAAAATTAATTAAAAATCACAAAAAAATAGAAAAAATTAAAACAAAAATATTTTGTGTTTTGAGTTTTTGAAAATTCGGCCATTTAAAGCCCCAAAAAAATCAAATAAAAAGTCCACCCTTGGCGGGCTCTGATTGGTCCACGGGGGATTGTTGACCCCCGGTCAACACCTCCCCCAGGACCACCAGAGCCCGAGTCCGCTCGCCCGACCCGACTTCTTGGTATTTTCCCGGCTCGATCCGCCTCCCTTTCGCTCCAAATCCAGATCCTAATCATCCCCCGTGCATCCGGGAATCTCGCCCGACATTCTTCCTTGGGATCCGCGCTTCAGCTCGCCCTACCCGATCGATCCTTCCCGGACCTGCACCCATATAAAATTCGAGCTCAGCCGCCTCCTCATTCCATCTTTGGCTCCCCATTCTCTCTCCAGTGACCTCCATCGCAACCAGCAAGGTGACAGCTTGCATTTGCCGGTGTCGCAGAGAGGAGGAGGTGCTCGGACCATCGATCCGGCTGCCTCGCGCCGCCGTGCTCCGACGTTCAACCGGAGCTCGAGCCTCGGGCGTTGACGACCCTTGAGGCAAGGACCAGGAGCTAGCTAAGCTCCAGCATAGTCTCCAGCTTCACCCAGGTAACCCTCGTTCCTTCTTGTTTAGTCTAATTTTAAGTTACCCCCAAATCGACTCCTTGCTGTGTTCCTCTGATTCCGACCATCACGCACACTATCTCGATCATCGGAGCACACTACCATCTTCGCCGTTCCCCCACGCACGTTCTTCGCCCACTCGTTCAACCCAACTCGCCCCAGAGCTGGGAGTCGAGCTCCACCACCTGTCGCTCGCCGGAGCTCATTCACCCCGCCGCACCGTTCACCCTCACGACGCTTCTTGGGGTCGAGGCACTTTGCCCTCGACCCGCGAAGCTTTTGGTTTGCTTTGCAGGTCCAACGGGAGGCATCTGAGCCCCTCTTACATTCCAGCCAGGAGCTTCGCGCCACCAGCCTCGCCGGAGCCCCTCCAGGGCTCGGCCGGGCCATCGAAGTCCACCACCAGCTGCGGAGCTTCACCGCGGACCCGTTCCGATCATCAGGAGCAGCTGAGGAGGAGTACAGCTCACGCACGAGGCCGGCGAAGTTCGTCGGCGTCGTGTTCTTCCACCATCCTCCAGAACCGTCCGATGACGCCTCCGCTCCAGTTTTGATCTCAGCCGTCCATCTTCCGAGGAGCAGCAACCGTCGATCACTCCGAGGAGTTCGTCTGGACCGTTCGCAGCAGAGGAGAGAGGTCCCTGAGCCCAGAACCGCCCGATCTCCCACGTGTCCTCGCCTCCCCCGTCGATCGAGCCCCCGAGCTGAAGAAGAGACGCGCCCCCCATCCAGAGCCGACCGATCTTCCACGTGGCGCGCATCTGGCCGTCGACGAATAAAGGGGTAATTTACTTAGGGCCCCCTCTTAGTTTGTCTTTTTCGTCTTAGTCCTGTAAATATTTTTAGAACTTTATTTTCGTAGGGTAAATTGCATTGTGGACCTCGTGTTTGTTTAGATTTGCATGTATGCCCCTGTTTGTATGAGACCACGTGCGTCGTCACGTGTAGTTTAGGGTTATTTGTATTTCTTTCCCTGTAGTTCTGGGCTGTTATGTAATGAATAGAAACTTTTTGGTAATTGCTTTTATACCCCTGTGAGCCTGTTATTCATGCATGTGCGGATTTTAGTGGGATATTTGCAACCATACCCTTGGACTTTTTGGTACCAGTTACCAAAAGGTCCAAGAAGTAGGTTTTTATTACAAATAGGCCCCTGAGTGCCCCAGCCACGCGCCACGCGCGTGACTTGCTGGGTATTTTGCACCTGGGCCCCCAGATTCTCGGGTATTTGCACTTACGTCCCTGTGCACAGTGCCCCCTTGTTATTTTTGAATAAAATATCAAATCACCTCCAAATCCAATGAGATTTTGACACATGGCTCCTGCCATGATGTAGAAATTTTAGGGATTTTTGAGGACATTTCTGATTTCATTTAGTATTTTTAAAAAATTCAAAAACCTATTTTTTTAGCTATTGTCTAGGTTTAAAAATACCAAAAAAATATAAAAACACCCCCAAAAATTATAAAAAAATTAGATACTGTTGTTTGCTTGTTCTTTGATTTTCTAGCCAATTTTGGCTATTTTTCATCACTTAAAAACCCTAAAAATTGCAAAACCCTCAAAAATTCATAAAAATTATAATAATTAATTTAAAAATCCAAAAACAATAATTAAGGTGCCTAAATTTTCCTTATTCTTTCTAGATTACAGGAAAATTACCTCCAGGGCTTAGTGAGACTCTTAGATATTTTATTTTTGAGTTTCAAGCCTTGTTGGACAGTACCTTTCATTTTTCGCACTGTTTGATTTTTAGAAAATAATTTAACCATTAGAAAAATCTCAAAAATTCACCAAAAACACTTAAAAACTTAAAAAACATAAAAACAATTTTTCCTTAATTTTTGCATTATTTTTGGTGTGTTTAATAAATTGTTGAAGTTGCCTAGATTTTACTTTCTTTTATTTTCTTTATCTTTTAAAAATCCAAAAAAATATAAAAATTCATAAAAACCTCTAAAAAACATTTTCTTTTATTTTTATTTCATTTTCACTACTTCGTAGGCCCTAGGCCAATCCGTGCTCCTTGTGTTCGACCCTGGGAGCTATACCAGGTTAATCCTATAGCTAGACCGCTCTTCTTTCGTGCTTGATTATTTTATCTGTTTGAGTGGTTGATTCTTCTTGATATACGTGGTCTGATTGCTTGGGTCACAACGACCTGATTTTTGTACCTCATACCCTAGTGATCAGGCCTGTTATCAGGGCTCGGAGCTCTGGCCGGGGGGGTGTAGAGGGCTCCAGCTAGGGTTCGGGGAGGGGGCGGAGGGAATAGGGCTCGGAGCTTTGGTCGGGGGGGAGGGGGGTTGTTGCAGAGGGCTCGGGGCGGAGAGGATATGTCGGAGGGCGACGGGCGGGGGTAGGGCATGGCATTAGCTGCAGTGAAACGGAATCTGATTAGTTTTAACAGGTAAATGGATGGAGGTTAACCATAAGGTCTGTAGGGTAAAGGTTAGCAAGTTTACGGAGTCGAGGGTGGAATTAGGATGTTTCAAAGGTCGTGGAGGTAATTGGCAAAGATTATAGGGTTTGCCGGGTAAAAATCTCTAGTGTTTAAGCACACTTAAATAAAGGTTCAACGGCTAACTTATACTGATGTACAAAAAGATGTACCGGTGAAAATTCAATTCAGATTCAAGGAGTATTGAATTGACTAAGTTCAAATTCACACCAGCCTAAGTGAGTACATGTGTACATGGGTATGTACATATGAAACAGTAAGTAAAATTCTTGGTTTGAACATATCAAGGATATGTATCATTGTATCATGGATACAAGTCCATGTAATTGTATTTGTCCAGACATAAGGGATCGTACCACTGTAGCAATACTTAGTTTTGTTAAGTATTTAGCATACAAGGATGTATCGATGCATAAGAGGGTGTACCGGTGCAACAATACTCCAATATGTGTAAGTGAGCTTTTTTTATCTATAGGATTTGAACCATGATCCTTGAAAGTGTGAGTCACTGCTTCTACCACTAGACCATTTGAGGAGTTCTGTAAGTGAGCTTATGAGCTTTGTATAAATTAAATATTATAATCTACATTAAAACAAATTGACTTGATCATGGTAAGACTTAAGTAGTCACTTTTCTTGAATATTTCTGTACTCACTATGATGTGACTCAACAAGGCATTGATTAGAACTATAATAAGCAGCACTTTCTTCTTAATTGATGTTTGAGATAAGATACAGCATAAGTCACTACATCTGCAACATGTTGCTGATCTAGCATAAAAAATTATCTTTTGTTTCACTTAATCGTTTGTTCATTTATTAAAACCACCATAAGGTAGATGCTTCAACAAACTCCCCTTTTGATAATGACAAAAAAACATATCTCAAGAGAACAAATAATATCCTAAGGAAACCATAAGATATCAAGAACAACAAAGTATTTCTCCTCCCAAATGTATTCACTCCATGCACGAGTAGAGATAAATGGATAAACAGATATCAACCAATCATAAAGTGGTGACACCTCCTCACAAGCAAAAAAAATGTAGATGGGGTTTTGCGGAGAAAGTGTTGAGGAATGAAGATGGGATGAAGATGCTGGTCGAAAATAAGTAAATTATTTTTTTTTGAGTCAAAAAAGGGGGAAACATGCGTTGGTGTCCGCCCCAATAAATTGATTAAAAATAAATTATAACAACCAGGACTCGAGTAGAGTCCGAGTATGGTGGACTACATTTTCAACATAAAATCTCTCTGAACGGAAGAATACACCATTCCTGGCAAGCCAAAGTGCCCATAAACCCGCAGTCGGCATTAGTCTCTCCCTATTTGGACGGAATCGAGAATTGATTAGGGATTCCCAGAAAGATGTCATGTTGTTTTGATCAATCCAAGCCACATCCATCGCCTGCCAGTATTCTTTCACCTTCTCACAACGAAGAAACAGATGCTCAATGGATTCCACCAACGATCTGCAAAGAATACATGAGTTATCCTCTGTACGTAAGATGCGTGCACGCCGTTCTCTTGTGAGTAATCTCCCATGTCTTAGGAGCCATAGAAATACTTTGATGCGCGATGGAATCTTAAGCTCCCATATCATCCTGCATCCCTTAACCAGGTTCTCTTCAAGTTGATCTGTTTCCCTAACCAACATGCTGTAGGCCTTCTTTACAGAGAAAACGCCTTCTCTCCACGTCCAATGGTCACTACCAGTAGTGGGACCATCGGTCCTTGATAGAGATTCCATCAAGCGTAGAAAATCCTGCATACGACGCTCAGAAATACCACCTCTGAAGGCAGGCATCCAGACATTATTAACCCAATAATCAGCAACCCGAGCATTTTTGTCCTCCGCCAAAGCAAATAAACGTGGAAAACGGGCAGCCAGGGGTCCATCTCTCATCCAATCATCAGTTCAGAAGTAAAACTTCCATCCATCACCCAGACACGGACGGAAAAGATGTGGCAGATCCGGTAGAATCATACGAATACCCTTCCACATAGCCGACTCAAACCGCATGGGACGAAAACCACTAACAGTGTGAGCATCGACCCTATATATATTGCGTATCAGCTTACAACATAGGTCCTCCTTATCACCCCAAATTCTCGCAGCCCACTTGATTATAAGTGCACGGTTCATCAACTCCAATCTCGGTACACCGAGTCCCCCAACTTCCTTGGGCAAAGTAACCGTCCCCCAATCCATAAGATGCATAGAGCGTCCATCCCTACCATTCCCACCCCAAAAAAACCTCCTCATAATCTTCTCAAGCCGATTGCGAACACCCACTGGAAGAATTCTCGTTGACATAAAGAAAGTTGGGATTGCTGCCAAGACTGCCTTCACCAGAACCAATCGGCCACCACGTGAAAGTAAAGAACCCTTCCATCCCGCCAACTTCCTCTCTAATTTCTCCACAACCGGGAGCCAGTCCGAAATACGAAGACGACCACGACCCAACGGTAGTCCCAAATACTTAATAGGCCTCGGACTGCAAGAGCACCCCAACTCCAAACTGCACATTTCCACCTCCTCAGTCAATAGGCCAAAGGGAATCATGCTTGACTTTTCTCTATTGAGCTTTAGACCAGAAAGCTCACCAAAGATCTCTAAAACTAGCGCCATACCCCTCATCTCAGTAGCCCCGCCCTCGACAAAAAGGATAGTATCATCTGCATATTGTAGAACTGGAAGGGAGATGTCACCGAAGGAAAAACCTGTTGTTAGACCATGTGCCACCACTTCATTCACCATACGAGGCAGGACATCTACCGCCAACACGAAGAGGAGCGGCGCTAGAGGGCAACCTTGGCGAACCCCCCGCTGTGGCTGAAAGAACCCACCCTCAGGACGACCGTTCACCAGAACTGAGTAAGAAGCAGTGGTCACACACCTCTTCATCCAGGAGATCCAAAGATCTGGGAACCCCCTTCTAGCCAGGACAGACCATAAGAAGCGCCAATCAATACTATCATATGCCTTGGAGAAGTCTACTTTCCACATCACCCCTCGAACCTGTCGTCGCTGCCAGTCTGCTATGATCTCAGAGGCCATCACCAGGCTGTCTCCAATTTGTCTTCCAGATATGAAAGCGGACTGCACAGGCGAAACCAGATCATCAAGAACTTCACTGAGTCTCTCAGCAAGAACCTTGGCAATAATCAGATATATAGCATTGGAGAGGGCGATGGGACGGTAATTCTCAACACGTTCTGACGCCTCCTTCTTTTGAAGAAGAAAAAGAAGAGCTTTGTTTACTTTGTTGAATCCTGCATTACAATTGCTAAATTCTTCCAAAACTGCAAACACATCATCCCCCACCACCTCCCAGAATTCACTGTAGAAAAGAACAGGAAAGCCATCTGGACCCGGAGCCCCGTCATCATTCAAAGCGGAAACAGCCCACTTTAATTCCTCCTTCGAGAAAGGTCTGATCAGACGCACAGACTGCTCAGGCAAGAGCCTAGGAGCCCCAGAACCTGTCCACCTCCACGCTCTAGGTCCCGCCCTTCTTGAGAGATCCTGAAAGTAGTTCACCAGTGCCCTCCCAATCTCCTTCTCTCCCTCCACTCTCGACTCCCCCACCATCACAGCTCGGATCAGATTTCTCCATCTCCTCCCACTGGCCACAGCATGAAAGAATTTTGTATTCGCATCACCCTCTCTGATCCACTTCTGTCTAGACCTTTGCTTCCATTCTAACGCTCTTTTTTTATCATCCAGGATGATAGAGCTCATATAATCCTTTCTCTCTTTTAGCTCGTCTTCTATCAAATCTCTGAAGTCTTCTAGCCTGTCTAGCCGAGCTATCCCCTCCTCTGTCACTGTTCTGTTGACCCTCCTTGTCTCTCTTACCTCTCGCTTGAACTCAACCTCTTCCTCAGGCTCACTAATTTTTGAGATAAACGGGAAACTGCCGAACCCTCCCCTACCATTGACTGCCAATGTTCAGCCACCATCTCACGAAAGCCATCTTCAAGCAGCCATGTCCTCTCAAACCTGAAGAAAGAGCGCGGGGCGTCCCCACTACCAGAGTCCCAAATGAGAGGAGAATGGTCAGATCTAGATCTCGGTCGAGAGGAAACACCACACAAGGGGAACAGCTGCAGAATCTCTGGAGACACCAAGAAGCGATCAATCCTGGATCGAGACCCGAAATTTCTCCACGTGTATTTGATGTCCAATGCATCTAGAACCTCCAGCTCCAATTCTCCAACCACGTCAACAAAACTTTCTGATCCTGGATCCTGTCCTCCCCTCAACCCAGGTCTGTCAGTAGAGAACATCGTGACGTTGAAGTCACCAGCCACAATCCAAGCCGCATCGGGAAATGCCTCTCTCACATCCCGCAACTCAGCCCAGAGGTGATCGTGCAACGATTGATCAGTTGGTCCGTAGACACATGAAAGCAGTATTTTGGAGTCTGAAAACCTTTTGAGTAGCTCAACCGTTAAAATGAAAGTGCCCCTTCTCTCTGACACCGATTCAAACAGCTCCCCATCCCATGCGATAGCGAGACCACCAGCACTGCCCACAGCATTAAGCACTGAAAAATTATTAACTCGCTTCAGACCGATAGACTTCCACATAATGTCCGTACATTCACCGAGCTTCGTCTCTTGCAGAAAAATAATATCCGCTAACCAATCATTCAGACGATATCCTATAGCACCTCTCTTCTCAGGGTTTCCAAACCCTCGTACATTCCAGGAGGCTATCTTCATTAAATAACCTCTTTTCTCCCGATGACAGGGATCGCACCCGCCACCTTAGCCACATTTAACTTCATTGATTCCCTCGCCGAAACTTGAGGAGTAGTGGTAACAGATTCCCCGTTCCTTCTGCATTTCTCCTTTCGCGGTCTGTACCGTTTCCTGCGGTGTTGCTCGTAGTCTCCTTCAGAAGACCCTTCCACAGAGTTACGCGAGGCAAGATTGGTATCCATGTCTTCACCTTCCTCAGGAAGGTCAACCGCTTTACCAACCTCTGAAGCCAGAACGACGGTCCCATTGCTGCCCAACGGTTGTGTTTCTGATGCAAAGAAGCGGCTCAAATCCACCGATAGTACTCCAGACCCGCTGCATAATACCGGATCCACAGCACTGCTACAAGCCACTGTTAGGGGAAGGTCTGCATAAGAAGAAGCCGAAGTAACCCGACCATGTTCGATCTCCTGGATGTTCTGGTGACAACCGAGAGGCAACGGAGATCTCTCCGGGAGCTTGTTTGAGACAAGCACATCACTGGTGGAAGAGGCTCTGTGCGGATCCGAGGAGGGCTGGTAGAAAGGGGCGCACATCGGATCCAAAGCAAAGAAACCAAGCACTTCGGAGGATCCGGGTTTAGAGACACCAAATCCCGGGTTCGCACAATCACCAAACTTAGGGGCCAAGATGAGATCCGGATCCGGATCTCTAGCATCCAAGTCCAGCGTTATATTTCCACCAACACGCTCACAAAGGACATCAGCTTTTAAGGCCTCAGAATCCGTGCCAGCCGTTGCATCACATTGAGAAGAAATGGCGTTTAAAAATCTTACCTTTAATGCCTTAGAGTTCTTGCCAGCCGATAATGATGACGTCTCTTCGTAAACCGCTCCAGGAAATCCGGCTTTGATGGCGATCGGATCTTTCATCTCCCCAAGGTAACGCTGCCGCAGCTCCGCCGCATGCGGTGGTGGTGGAGGATGTACCTCCTCAAGAAGTATCCGGAAGCTTGCACGCCCCACCCTGAGCAGCAAGTGGTCAGGTGGACGACCCCTTAACCACACCGCCACTGTCACCACCGCCGCGTCCGTTCTCGGAAGTAAGCCGTCAGAGAGCAAGACCAGACCCTCTCCAACTCCATGAAATAAAGCTCTTAATTTTCCCTCAGACCGTGAGAGGAAAGGAACTCCCCGCAAGCGGAGAACAAAACGGGTGAGGGTTACCTCTCCATCAGCAAACCGTGGCCTTTTCCATGATGTTTTCAAAACACCCCCGCCAGCCAGTAAAACATCGGCATCACCAGCCGAGAGGCCACGAGCAAGAAACAACCCAGGAGAAATCCCGACGATGTCGCCCACGAAAGTTTTCCCCAGAAGCGAGGACACCTCTGCGGCAACCACCTCCGAAGGTCCGTTCGATCTTCCGATTAGAACACCATTCACTGGCGACTCCGCAGGACAACGAACTCCCTCCTTCACCACTTTTGCGAAGGAATGACCCCCCGGAGTGACCATCGACGTTCTGTGCTTTGGCAAGAGCTTCTGAGCATCTACAGCCTCAGGCATAATCTTTCCACGATTAGCAGAGCAACCTTCAACTCGCAGACGAGTTGACCTTTTGCATTCGAAGCTTTGATGCCCAACCCCGGCGCACAAGAAACAACGAATCTCCGCCACACATGAATCTGCCCGATGGCCTAACCGCCCACACCGAAAACACTGAGGACCTCTCCGAGCAACCTTTCTCTTACCGGTGACCACCTTCCAGCCTTCTTCGTTAAAAGAAGAACTCCAGACAACTCCCTTTCTCCTCCACTCCCATCGCCCAACTCTCCACCCACCCTCCATCGCCTCTCCTGACATCCGAGGGGGTAGAAAGATCCTACAAATTAAGCTATTATAAGTGAAGGAAGGATTGTTGACCAAAGGTTAAGAGTCAGATGCTTCTAGTTGGTCCACATGGACCAACCAGAAAAAAGAATGGTTAAAATCCTTTATTAATTCATTTATACATATTAATTGATATTATTAATTTTAGGTTAAAGCATAAAAATATTTGTTATTTTATGTAGTATTTTATTATGAATTTTATTTATTTATACAAAGTTATTTGTTAGATGTTAATTTTTACGTGTATATTCGTGTGTATATTTACCTATATTTACAGTATTTCTTATCTTTCATTCAATATTTTATTATTGTATTTAAATATTTTATATATTTCTTATTTAATGACACATTTACATATTTTTAGTTTATTTTTATGATTGTATTTATTTACTTACTATGTACATGCACTATATAGGTATAGTTTACCTATATATTATAATACTTTATTTATTTAAATGTACTTTTAATGATTTTATTTTATGTTTATTATTTAATATATTTCAAATAATATTTACAAGTATTTAAAAATATAAGAAAGATAAGAATATAAATATTGAATATAATGAATATTATATACATGTATATAGTACAATAGGGACCTAAAAGCTAACTTTTGTATCTCAACTCTAAATTAAATGAAACTACCTTCATTAGATATTTAATTAAATTTTATGAACAATAAAGTGAGTTTGGTCAATTGTAAGTTCATATGGAGGAGATACGGATCTGGGAAGTTTTTTTGCGGCTTTTTGTTCTGAGTGTCTCGGGTGCAATGTGTGTTATTTTTCTTTGAACTCAATTTTGTATTTTCTTTGTATTTTTATGTAGAACTTTCATGTCGAAGATTTTATTATTTGATGAGTAAAAATTGGAAAATAAAATAGGTCCCAAAAGCCTATTTATTTGTAAATAGAGTTTAGGGTTTTTGAGTATTTTCTATAAAGTTCTTATGCCCTATCTCCCCCTACTTTATTTCTTATCGACCAAGTCATCATGATGACTAGGTCTCGAGGTCTAGGGTCATTCACCATCTTTGACACTTCATTTCTTTTTCTTTTATATCCTTTATTCGTTTATTTTAGAATTAAATACCAATATTTATGCAGTATTTATAGTCAATTATTGAGTGTTATTCTGTATAAATTAACGTTATCTACATGCATGCATTTAGCTTGAGATTTAAGGTCAAAATAAAAGAATACATGTGATGAAATGGAGATTCATCCGTGATGGTCGTCTACCGTCCCTAAAATATATATGGTCATCCCACCTAACCAGATGGGATGGTCTTATGATCGTCCCCTATCTAGTGGTGTCTCATCTGCACGACTGGGACGATGCAAGCGACCGTCCCATCATACCGCAAAGCAAGGGAAATTTTAACCTCTCATCTCCTTTTCCTTAAAGATGGTCAAAGAGAGCCTAATGGGACGGTCGCAACCGTCCCTCATAGTTACGCGGATGGGATGAATGTCACCGTCCCATAAAGCTTTCTACTCTTGTCGCATTGCTTCTCTGGTTGGATATGTAGGGACCTGAAGGGACGTAATGATTGTCCCATCCGTCCTTATATGGGACGGTGACGACTATCCCATAAAGCATGTTATTAGATGGGATGGTCTTCATCGTCCCATAAAGTTTATTGTGCCCATCTCCATTGTTCTGAAACCATTGTGGAGATTAGAAGGGATGAGCACAGTAAACATTATGGGATGGTGAAGGTCGTCCCATCTAAAAGCAGTCTTCATGGGACGGTCGTCACCATCCCTTAGGTTATCTCTGATCACTTCTTTTACCTGTAGCGTTCTTTAGGGATGCGAACAGAGGGCATGAATTTCTCACCCTGATATATGTTTTCACCCTTTGAATTGCCCTGGAAAAAAATAATACATGTTCGTTGGGTTTCTCACCCTGATATATGTTTTCATCGCATCTTGTAAGAACTCAAAAAAATAATATATACATCCAACTAATAAAGAAAGAACTAATTAATCGTACATATTAAACAAAGACAAATGAATCATGGAAAGAGTTCAGTAGATACTCATTACATGACATTAAACAAAGACAAATGTTTTTAACATAAGATATTACATAACATTAAATTAATTTACTATTCGTCGTTCTCGTCCTCATCGCTCTCATCATCCTCCTCCTCGTCCTCTTCCTCCTCTTCATTGGATTGTGGTGCTGGAACTTGTGGATGAAGGTTACATCCACCATGAAATTGCATGTGCCATCTCGCTCTACGGCCTTGCAATCCCATCTTCATATTGGTGCATTGTTGTATCCTGACTAGACACTCGCTCATTTAGCTTCACCAGATCATTCTCGAACTCTCTTTACCTCGTTTGACTTTTGGGATGAGGAGCTTCTCTCACCATGATAATACAATCGAATGGTTACCCACGACCACCGCATTGTACATGTCCAGAATGCTCGGACCCATCGCCAGGATGAAGGCTTCGTCGGGAGTGATATGGGGTATACTAGTCTCGGTGTTGTCCAACGAGGGGGTGGTGGTGAGCATCACCATCTCATCCTAAATGACAAGCATTATTCATCTTTTAACTTACATTATAAATATTGTAGGATGACAAATGATAAATAAATAAATAAGTTTCCCTCACGCGAATGAGTACATATGCTTCGTCTACCCACTCAATAATCCCACCCATGTCATGACTCTTGGATTCTGCAAAAACTCCAATCCGAGTCGCCACATGATCATGTTCTTCAACCTAAATAAAACAACAAGATTAAGAATCATATTTACTTTTAAAATAAAATAAATCAATATAGAATATATTAGCACTTACAAAATTATGCTTCAACTGATTTGTATTTTTCTACCCATACTATGGGTAGTCTTGAATCCCTTCTTTATGTTATCCGTATTCCTCTTAGAATCTCATGTAATTCACAATGGTTACTAACTTAAAGTGAGTAAAGAATAAAGAATAGTCGTAATACCACATTTTCCTCTCCGGTCCAATATACAACAAGTTCCCTCCACTGGGTAAGATCAATGCATGGTGGTACCCTCAGAAATAGCTGCTCCAATGGGAGTTGTGCATCGAAATACTGAAAAAACATGTATTAATCACACTATCATAATTAAAGTTTACAAAAATAATTTACTCACGATATTCTTTAACTGGTTTCTAAAGTGTCGAAGCATTTCTCTAGCATGGTCTAAAATCTGGCCATCAACTTTGGGACTACGATACCATGAAAAAGTAGCATGCAAAGATTTCAAGCTATGTATGGTTTACAATGATATTCATAGTGGAAATTTGTATTAAAATTAAGCAGTTATCAACTATTTACCTCCATGTCATGTAGAATGGCTTCCTTCATAGACTGAGGAACCAATCTGAAATCAACCGTGCTGATGAGAATACGAGACTAGGCCACATGCCCCAGGTAACTATAAAACAATGTGCTCACCTACTGCATCACCACCAACAATCTCGACCCGTTAAGTCGTGCTTGGAGGGAGACGGTCTAAAACCTACACTATGAGGGTCCTCTCCGCCTAACAGAAGCAATCTGCGGGAGGTCTGGAGGTGGAGGGGCTGAAGTTAGAGTCTCCCAAACACGTCTTTCATGCCTCGACGACATACCTATATATAATGCAATATAAAAAAGAAATAGTTGTTATATTTTTTAGTCAATCACTGCATTATCACAAACTCTAGGAGTTATTATGTTGACAACATTATCTATGAATGTAACTGAACTTCCATAAGCATCTTCCCGATATGCATCATCAATATAAGGCAGATCTTCTGTAGGATATGGTAAGATCCTCAAGCGCATCACGGAAGCGTGAGCGTCGTATCGAATATGACGAGGAGCGATGATGAATACTCATTCATCACTCTTTATTCTTATATTTTAGCTACAAAAACCTTTGCAAATGCATGTATATGTTTGTAAATACAAATAATTACCAAAAGCATACATTGTGTAAAAAGTAATAATTAGCATGTTTTTGTGCAAAAATAAAAGAATAAATATTAAAAAGAAAAAGAGAGAAATATTTAGAATAAATATTAAGCAACCTAACCTAAGGGAGGGCTCAGCATGGGCCTGACCGCATAAAAGCCAAAGTAGAGGGAGATAGGGGATCATGTGTGTAAATATACCTGTAAATGTCAATGAAGATATTTTCCTCCAAAAATAGAATAAAATGTGCTGGTACATATTTGTATATACTTATAAATATAAAATCAAGATAAAAATGGAAAAATTAAAAAGAAAATAAAAATAGTCACCTTGTACATATTCATCATGTATATAGTCCACTCATCTATATTTATTTCACCTTATAAATAAATATAATAATTTCTATAAAAATTTGTACATATTTTATCTTTTATGTTGAAAATAAATAAAATAAAAATCACTAAAACAAAAATAAAATAAAAAGAACAAAATTAAAAACCAAAAAGAATATTGTAAATATACCATGTACATAGATGTATATATCTATTTATTTCACCCTTGTATATAAATAATAAAAATAAAATAAAAATACCCTTTTATTCCTAATTTTATGCTATAAATAAATAAAATATAAAATAAGAATAAAAATGCACAAAAATAACAAATTAAAAATCAAAAATTAAAAAGGCATATTGTGTAAATACCTATATATAGCATAAAGTGTAAATACCTTATTTTTATTTCGAAAAATTAATTAAAAATCACCAAAAAATAGAAAAAAATAAAATAAACATTTTTTGTATTTTGAGTTTTTCATAATTCGGCCATTTGCTATTTTTAATTCAATTTCTAAATCATTTCCAGGTGGTTGAATCTCATTGGTCCACGGGGATGTTGACCGCCCGGTCAACTCCCCCCTGTGGACCACTTCCCACGGGTTTTAGACGCCCGACCCGACTTCTCCATATTTTGGCGTCCAAACCCGACCACCTCGCACCTAAACCCAGGGTCCTAATTACACCCCAATCATCCGGGAACATCGCCCGACATCGTGCATAGGGATCCGTGCTCCATCGAGTCGGACCCGATCCTTTCTTCTCGGACCTTCCACCATATAAAAGTCGAGCTCAGCCACCCATTTCCACATCTTTTGGACCTCCCACTCGTAGCCAAGGACCTCCTCCGGTGAGCCTGAGTGACAGCGACGTTCTTCGGAGTGGAAGTGAGGCACGAGGACCTCGGGAACCTTCAGATCCGGTGGCATCGCCACCGTGCACCGTCGCGAGCGCGCCCAGCCTCGGGGAGCCGACGACCCCTTGCAGGCAATGACCCAGAAGCTCCCCGAGCCTCAGCCCAGTCGATAGCCTCCACCAGGTAGTCTCTTTAGCCCATAGATTAGCGTAGATTCGAATCTTTAGTTTCCTGTAGCCGTAGCTCCGCCGCCTTCACCAGCTCACTCCGACCATCCATCAGCCCATCCGACACTGCCACCACCTTCACGAGCCTCCTCCGCATCTTCTCCACCAACCCATCCCCCCTGGCTCGCCCCGGAGCAGGGACATCGGTTCTCCCCCTCCGCCGCTTGCCGGAGGACCGCCATATCGACGCACCCTTCACTGTTCTCGCGCTCTGATGGGTCGAGACAGTTTGCCCTCGACCCATCTTTCTTCCTGTGCAGGTCTCATCATCAGTAGAGCCTCATCTGGAGGCCAGCAGCTCAGGCACAGAAGCTCCCGGTCTTCATCGCCGCCGGAGCTCTCCAGAGCTCCCCGCCTTCATCGGAGACCATTAGCTGCGGGACTTTAAGGCGGAGCCCTTCCGCACTTCAGGAGCAGCAGGGGAGGTCCATCGTGCGTACATCGGGCCGGCGAAGCTCGCCGGCCATCCTTCCTCGACCTCCAGACACCGTCCGATCGACCCTAGGCTCCAGTTTAGATCCTGACCGTCCATCCGAGGAGCTTCCAGCATCGTCCGATATTTGGAGGAGCGATCTGGATTGGTCGATCGTTTGAGGTTTAGCCACAGAGCCTCCAGTTCGTTCGATCCTCACACGTGGCGAAGCCCTGGCCGTTCGATCAGCCCGAGGATTCCAATGTTGGGCGCCACCCCGTTCTCAGCCGTCGATCAGCACGCGTGGCGCCCATCCGACGGCCTACTTAATAAAGGGTAAATATTCCCTTAGGCCCTTAGCTTTAGCGTAGTTTGCTTTTAGTCCTGTAAATATTTTTAGAATTTTATTTGCGTTAGGTAATTGCACATTGGACCTTATCTTTCCTGCTAATTGCATGTATACCCCTGCCTGTAAACACGTGTTTGTCTGGGATATTTGCATTGATAACCTTGTAGTTCTGGGTTGTTAATGAATGAATGAAAACTTTCATTAATTGCATATATGCCCCTGTGAATGATTTTTAGAGCATGTGCGTTTATTAGTGGGTAATTACACTAAGGTCCCTAGACTTTTAATACTTGTTATTATTTAGCTCAGAAACCTTATTTTCATTGCAATTAGGTCCCTGTGTGCCCAGGCACGCGCCTCGCTCGTGACTTCTTTGAAATTTTGCACCGGACCCCTGGGACTTCTGGTATTTACGTACAGGTCCCTAAGCACTGTTCCTAGGTTTTGATTTTTAATAAAATATCAAACTAACTCCAAATTCAATGAAAATTGGATACATGGCTCCTGCCATGTTTTAAAATTTTTAAAATTTTTGGAGATATTTTGGTTTTATTCGGTATTTTTTAAAAATTCAAAAACAAGCTTTTTCTTTACTGTCTGATTTGAAAATTCACAAAAAAAATTAAAATACATCTAAAAATTACAAAAAAAATTGGTTATTGTGTAGTTTTCCTTTTTGAATTCTTGACCAATTTTGGTCATTTTTCATTATATAAAACTCATAAAAATTGATAAACACTAAAAACACTATAAAAAATTATAATAAATAATTTAAAAACCCAAAAACAATAATTTCAGTACCTAAATTTTCCTTGTTCCTTCTTCTATACAAGAAAATTACCTCCAAGCTTTTTAGGGACTTTTGGATATTTTATCTAAGTCCCTCAAGCTCGGTTGGACATTGTTGTTGTTTTCTTGCTTTTTTTATTTTAGAAAATTAAATAAAAACCAAAAAATCCCAAAAATTAACTAAAAACAGTTAAAAAACATAAAATACATAAAAACATTTTTATTTGAATTTTTGAGTGACTTTTGATGCATTAAATAATTGGTTGTATTTGACTTATTCACTTGTTTTCTTATTTCTCAATTAATTAAAATCAAAAAAAATATAAAAATTAAAAATCCACCAAATACACTTGTTTTTTATTTTATTCTTTTTAGACTACTTCGTAGGCCGCAAGGCCATCACGTGCTCCCTGAGTCCAACCCTGGTCGCTATACCCAGGCTAATCCAATAGCTAGGACCGCTATCGCATTTATTTAATTTTGACTTGATTTTGATGGTCTGCTTTACTTTTTCTTGATTGACCGAGAGACTTCCTAGATACGGGTCGCAACGACCCTTGATCTATTTTCTTTAACCCGTATCTTGGTGATTTTTTGTGCCATCAGAATAGCGTCGTTGCCGGGGAGCACGGCTTAGTAGTTTTTCTTTTTATTTTATTTTTTTTTCGCAGCTTTCCGCGGCTCTTTCTGAGTCCGCGGCTTTTCGCGGCTTTTTATTTTTCTTTATTTTTGTTTTATTTCTTTTTCTTGTCTTTTATTTTATTTTTCTTTTCTGTTGATTTTTGCTTGTTTATTTTATTTGCCTTTTTACACATGTACCCGTGTTTATTTTTTTTGCTTTATTTGATAATTATTCTTGGTTTGACTCTTTGTTTCTTTCTTGCAAGGGCACGAGGACTGAGGCGGCATCTTTCAAGAAGCCGGCGCAACCGCGGGACTTGGAGGCGGCTCCCTTCTGCACGGAACTGCAGGAGAGCGTGAGAGAGAGGCTGAGTGGGAGAGGATTAGAATAGAATAGTTAGACTTTATTTTCATTCATTTGATTATTGTAATAATACAGGGACAGACAGTGTGGACTTGGATTTTGTAGCGGGTCTGTTTCGACGAGCACCGGCGTGCTCGGGGGACCCTTAGGTTTTTCGCGGTTTTTCGCGGTTTTGTTTTTCTTCGCTGCCTTTTACGGTTTTACACGGTTTTTCTCGAGCCCCTAGATTTAGGACTTTCTGTTTGATTGTGTCGTAATTGAGTAGGATCCAAACACCTAATAGACTGCCTGCACCTATAGATCGTAATTGGACCTACTAATAAAAGGATAATAAAAATAACTGACTCACTCCCTTCGAGCCTACGTGCCGTAGCCTGCCCTGCCAAGCGCTGCTCCTGAACCCGATGTGTCGGGAGGAGGAGGGGTAGACCAAAGACCGGACTCTTGGATCCAAGGATCGGTGAACAGTTAGACGGTTCTTCGAGTAGAAGTTGCCTGTTTAGGGACTCGGCTTTTTATCGCTGCACCATATAGGTAGTTTCTTTTCTGTCTTTACATTTCTGCGCGGATCATATTGCATGTAGAGTGCTGGAGGACAGGTATGCATTTCTATCTTTGCATGCATCATTGATTTTATCGCGCACCGGCTTTCTCGTCTTCTCCCCCCTGTTTTTACTTAATAACCCAGGAGAACCGCAAATTCGTTAGGCGTTTCTTTTTATTGAAAAATACTAAAATAAAACAATAAATCGGGACTGCTAATCACACTTGACTTAAAAGACACTTCACTGAAAATCTGTCTTGGGGAGAGTAACCCCCTCCTTGTTTGGTTTGGATGAGCGAGAGAGTGACCCGCACCTTAGGATAGAGCCATCCGATTTTTCTCAACTGATTACCGGCTCTTTGGTACGGGACAGTCGGTTGAGAGATATCGGACTCCTATTACCTCACGTAATCGCTCTGATAGACTGAATGGTCACCTAAATATAAAATCGACAAGATAATTAACCGATCCCATTTTCGGTCTTCAGCTCTGTGTGCGTAGGTGAATCTGGGGTTTGCTTGTTCATCTTGTGTGATTTCAGATCCCTTCGATCTTTACCCATCCTCCCTCCATCTGTTTCCACCCTCCCTCCCTTCAGTCCTCTCCCTCTTCTCCTTTACCCCTGGATGATGGAGCCCCCTCACTTCGAGCCCCTGTATAATCAAGTCAAAATACCAAGAAAACCTGAAGCCTCGAAGCCCCTACATAAATTTTTCGAATCTCATAACCCGGTCATATGAACTCCGAATAGGGCAAACTCAGTTTTAACATTTATATTATTTAATTACCTACAAAATCACATGAGTTTCGTTAAAATCGAAGCTAATATGAAAAATACAGCTTTCGGGACCGTATTGGTATCTTGTATGATGTACCGTAATATATTATTATTTTATATAGGTTAACTTATATTTATATACTTTATTTATATTAAACTAATTTTTTTAATTTAATTATTTATTTACATATCTATTATTATTTAATTAAAAAATAAATTATTTAATTATAAATTATTTAATTAATTACTTAATTAATTATTTACTTAATTAACTATTTAATTATATCTTAATAATTTATTTAATCAAATTATTATTTTTAATATTAATTATTTACATTAATTATATAATTAATTATTGATTTAATTAATTAATTAATTTTATTTATTTTTTCTCTCCCACTTCTCTCTCCTACTTTCCCTTTCTTCCTCCCGCACCTTCTTCCCCGTCGTTGCCTGCCACCTCTCCTCTCCCTTCTCTCCGCCAATCGTCAATCATCCCAACGACCGGCCATTGGTCAGCCGTTCTCCGACCACCCCTCTTCCGCATCTATTTATACCCCTTCTCCACTTTCGATTCGTAACATCTGCTATTTTTACTCTTTCTCCCTGAGCTCCAGAGGGAGCGTTAACAGAGCGTCTTCGTTGTTGAGCGAGAGGAAGAGCTTCGACGAGGTCCACTGTTAGCGTGCAGTTCTTGCTCCACCACTATCAGCCTCCCTGTTGCTGAGGTCAGGCAACTATTTGTGGAGCTCTTCCAAGCTCCACCTCCCCAAGCGTCGACAACACCGTATTCCTTCCAGGTTAGAATACTTTCATCATACTTCTCCTCTTCTCCCTTCCTCTCTGTTATTCTCCTTATCTCTTTCCTTCTCCTCACCCTTTCTGTTTTCTCTCCAATTTGATTCCAAATCCATTCACATCTTACCTCTCGATTCCTCTTTATTCATCTGATGTATTAAAAAAATTTCTGAAATCATTGTTGAATCCAACTTCCGATCATCATTAATGCATTTCATTCCTGATTCATTTCACTCTCTCTATCCTTGGATCGAGTCTCGGACTCGAGTCTATCTCTAAAATTATAGCTACAGATATTGTGAATCCGGAGATGAATTAGAGACCGAGTCGAATCATCGCCGTCGGAGTCCGCAACGCCTTGATATGATAGTCCCATCTGTTGTGCCATCCTCTCGTTGATGGCATATCTGAGATCACGAATCCCTGTCATTGTTGCTCCGATCTGATCGAAGAAAAATTACTCGCATCAGAAATCCAACGCTTACGGCAACTTCAGTCATAACACATATCGGTCGCACCTAGTGGAGATTCAAAGCCGCATCTGATCCGTAGGAAGCGTCACCGCCCATTCAATCAGCAAGCGAGTTCCGCTGATTGCCGCAGCTCCACCATTTAAAGAATCGACTGAGATCGAGCAACCCCCGTCATGTGGCATGCCATCGTTACTGACTTCTCTGAACACAACGTCGGTGGAGCCTTATTTTGGGAAGAACAGATCATCGTTCGAGCATTCCTAGATTCATCTACAACTGATGTCGATTAGCCGAGATCGGACGGTGGCAATTCAACATTCCATTGTAGTGTCATCATAGCAGAGCCCTCGGATCAACTGTCATCCGACAACCATCATCTCGCAATGCAGCACAGCAGCAGCGCTCCATTAACCATTAAGCGACGCACGTGCTCTGCGCGTGCGTAATTTGATAAGTTGGAAAATTTGTTGATATACCCCCGAACTCTCTGAAATTTCAGCAGTTCCAGAAGCAGCTGGAACCGTCACGCGCGAAGCATGATGTTCCTGGATTATTTGCGTGGCTACCCCTCTAACTTCTAATACTTACACGTAGTCCTCATTTTTTATTATTACAGTAATACTCCTACACAGTATCTTATACTATATTATTATAATATGTACTAAATAAAATTCAGAAATAAAAAATACATATATTAAAAATACGTATTAATACTATATATTCTACCATATATAATATTAAATCATATTTTGAAAAGTAAAAATATATTTTCTATTATTAACAAATCATTTTAAAACACCTAAAAATATAACAAATTTTAAAAATCATAAAAAAATATAAAAACCTCTCTAAAAATCCTATAAAATTAGATACGATTTATTTTACTATATTTTGCAAAATAAACTAAAAGGTAAAAAATAAATATTAAAATCACATAAAAAATACAAAATACCTTAAAACTTCTGAAAATCGTAACTAATTTAAGAAAAAACATATAAAACGCACACTATACCATTTTAAAGATAATTTCATCTACTTTCTACTAAAGATAAAATAAAAATATTTTATCACTTATTTCTACATTATATATTCAAAATAAAATTCTATTTTCAATAAAAAATTTAATTTTCACCTTTAAATATAATAAAAAACTCCAAAAACTTTAACAACCCCTTAAATTTCTTTAAAATAGTAAAACAAATTTAAAATATTAAAATATTAAAATAAAAATCAAATAAAAAGCATAAAACCTTTTCTAAAAGAATAAAAAATCATAAATAACTTAAAATTCACAAAAACAATATAAAATTAATTAAAATTCAAATAAAAATCCAGAAAAATCTCTAAAAATAAATAGAAATTAGGAACCCATTTACCTTAGTTTGTCTACCGTTTAACCCTAGTTTATGACAATTTTCCTCCCTGACTTCGACACTCCCGTGCTTTATGGCTATTTCTCAAAGTTTAAGAGTATAAATAAAATAAATAAAAAGATTAATTTTTCTGCAAAAAACTCATCTGCTCGATACAACGATCGCGAATTATTCTGTTTCATTTACATGATTTAGTTATCTTCCGATAAGGTGGTGTTTTCACCTGGATCCTAAATTGAGCACTCAAGTTGAGTCCCACCCATGGTGAAATAGAGTCAACACACACAACAAATACTAGAGTTCAAGTCCACAATTATTACATAAAAATATCACAAAATGATCTTCAAAACACTTGATGGCATCTTTTGTAGTTTCTCTTAGCATGAATTCATAGCGAGCATCCTGCCTCCATTCTCCACGAGCGTCTTCGATGAATGGGCCCTACCACAGAAGAGAAGAGTTTAGAAATTCAGATATTATCAAAACATATAAAAAATGAATAAAATATTACATCACAGGATTGACCTAGATAAAAGAATAATCAACTTAACTTGAAATGTAAAACCAAAATAATTATTTTAATGAAGCTGTGTCTCCAGCAACGGTGCCATCTGATGAATTGCTAAATGCATGTATTAACATATACATACATACATACATATATTCTTTGTAGCGTGGGCACTTAGTGTGTCATACAAAATCAAATGAATAATCTCTATGAAGAGAATTCGGCTTTAATTTTTAACGTGGGAAGTCCAGGGTCGAACACAAGGACGAGAGCAATTTAATGATTAAATTTAAATATCAAATGTTTAAATTGGCAATTTATAGGATAATTACAATGAGAAATGCATATTTCATGAAAGAGACAATTTTCGACACATGTTTTATGCTCTTAAATTATGTGAAAACAATAATGCATAGCGATGATAGAACAACACTCACAACGCGATTAAAAACTCAACAAACAATTGGAGTTCATCACAATTATTTCTTGAATTTATTGAAAATTCAATTAAGTCCAAAATCCATTCTGAAGATAATTCTAATCAGTTCTTGATCTAAGAAGCATGTCAAAGAAATAATGACATTCACTTCCACTTTGTTACTCAAATACTTTTTAAACAACAATTAAATCAATTATTATCTTAATGGTAATGATAAAAATCAACTAATAATTATCCATTAAGAAGCAAGAAATTAATCAGGATCAATTGCTCAAAACAATGACAATTTCAACTTCCATTAAAGATCTATTTGAACATTTAGAAGATAAAATTAATAATGCGTGATTTTTATATCAAAAATAACTACAAAGCACACCAAAAAGAAGATCAACACAATAGCTTTCAAACGAGACCAAAATCACTTTAATTGGATTTGTAAATAAAAAGCTATTTCACAATCAATCCATGGGCATAAATGTAAGAAAAACTCCCATTTTTATTACAAATATGGACTAGCAGGTACTAAAATGTAAATACATAAAACATTTGGATATATTTTCAAATTTCCAAGGATGGGGTCTTATCTATAGTCTGTACTATTTGGAGGGGCTCCACTGCAAATTACACTGGTAGTTCGCGCGTAGCACATGATCTAAGCCAGACCAACCAAGCCTTAGTAGAAATACATGGTGTATTCCTAGGGCTCCCAATAGGTTCGATCACTCCTAAGCTAAGGCTTGAAGCACTGCTTCGATCTAGATATGTGGCTTGATATAGTTCCTTAGATCTCGCCTAATATGTCTGATCCGATGGTTGTTGTACTTAGTCTCTCAACCAAGCTCCTCCGCATGCGGTGGTTCTATGACTGGGCTCCGACGAAGGTCACTGTTCTTGTTCGCGCTTCACTGCTCCATCTTAAGGTCAAGGAATTTCGGCAAGGATCCAACAAAAATGATGATACTCTCAAAATCTGACCAAAACCTGAAGATCACTGATTTAGTGCATGCTCGTCGAAGACAAAAATTAGCAACTCAGCTCCGATCAAGTTCCATCCATTGAAGACCTATGAGGATTAGTATATAGCCGAAGTGAAATGTGAATCTTTAAGGATTTATGTGATAAGAAATGAAATGGAGTAGAGGGCTCCTGGAAGCGAGAGATTCGAGCCCTAAATTAGTCCAGGATTTTTCAAAGCCTAAAGTGGATCGACGATGAAACAATGATGGAGAAGAGTCGACAATTCATGGGATCTCTCACATGGATTATAGATATTATACGAAGGTTTCCATATGACAAGATCTACGAAAATATTAACTGAGATGAACTAGGAATTAGATAGGATACAAATAAGATGAATACTTACCTAGAAAATGAAAGGGAGATGTTATCGAGTGATTTATGATGAATCTACACCTATTTGGAGCTTCAGAAGATCCAGGGGTCTTCGCTTAACCACGAGGGCTTGCGTGGAAGCTATAGTAGCGCAGATGATGGCAGCAGCATGAGGTAAAACTCGTGGTTCTTGCTGGAGGCAAGTCCTCTATCGTCACTCATCTCAAAACCTCCTTGTTGTCACTGGAAGGTGGAGAGGCTAGGAGAATGAATGGCTCACAAAGTGGTGGATAGAGTATCAGTGGCCGATTGTGAGCTATTTATAAGTGAGGGTCAGAGTGGTTTTTAGGTGGTTTCAACCACCGCTTATGTTTGGGGAAGAGAAGGACGAGAAACTCCAGGTAGTTGGCAAGGATGATGATTGGAGGGTGAATAACTAGTGATGGTTGTGAGGGAGAATGATGTAGGAGGAAGTTTTTGAAATGGCGAGAAGTTGGATGTGTACGAAAGGTTGCGACTGTTGGAGAGAAGTACGCAGAGGTTGAAGAAGAAGCTTTGACTGTTGGATCTAGACCTGACGACACACATTTGGGCGTAGAAGATTGGAAGAGATGTGTCTGATCAGAAGATCGAGCTGTGTAGATTCATGCGCAAATGAGTGCTCAGATCTGATCTAGAAATCAGATTGAGTGGCAGAGGATGAACCAGGAATAAACGGCTGGATTGGATTTGATCAAGGATCCAACAGCGAGCAACTAAGTGGGTGTCACAGCAGGAACGGGACACGTGGCGGGCATCTGAAGTACCACGTGGCCCAATCAGAATTGAAGAATTTGGAGAAAATAAAGAATAATTAGAAAGAATTAGATAGAAGAGGAATCAGAAAAAATCAAGAGCATGAAAGTTGTATATCTCGATGAGATCTACAACTTTCATGTAGGAGTCAAAGAGATCAGAGGTTATCTATATATAGATAAAAATTAAATACTAATAAAAACCATATAAAATTTTTTTATTTTTCTTTTATTATTTTTTTTATTTTTATTATGTGTTATATTATTTATTTATATACAATATTAATCTAATTTTTATTTAATTTGTAATAAGAAACAAATACATAAAATATTACACCATAATAGGTTTATATTAATATAGGTTAAATAGTGTTAATTATTTACAATACAATAATTAGTAAGGGATAATTACACCCATAACCCTGAGTAATTCCTCAATCTCAATCATAACCCTGAGTAATCACAAATTACGTGGGAAACCCTGAGTAATGCTTAACTCTTACACAACATGCCCCTGTGTTATGTTCCGTTTGAAATGCATGTTATCTTTGACGATTTCCGTTAACGAAAAGAAAAGTTGCCCTTAAAACATATTCCTATTTGCAAATGATGCCATCTCATCCCTGTCCAACATCAAGATGCGGAAGTTGGTTGCGGAAGTTGAGGTCGCAGGCGAAACCCGTGCCCTCCCTTCCCCTCCGGCACCGCCTGGGAACTCCGCCCGTGCCCCCCCTCCCCCTCCGGCGCCGCTTGGGAACCCTCGCCCGCGCCCAAGCCCCAGGTCACCCGCGCCCTCCCTTCCCCTCCGGCGCCATTCAAGAGCTTCAGCATGTCCTTCACCTTCGCCTTTGTCCCATCATCGCAGCCCACCTGCAGCACCAGCAGCAGCTTCTGGAACGCTCCCACCTGTGCCGCCTTCCCCACGCATCGGCTCCGCCCCTCCTGCAAGATAAATTCTTAACGATACCCATCTCCTCTTTGATCTCAAATCGTTCCAAAATTTCATCATACCTCATTGGATTTTATAGGAAAAATCGACTTTTGATCAAGACCCACGGCTAGAAAAACCTCTGTTTCTATGATCACAACAGTGCAAAGAGCAGCACTGCCATTTCACCAACCCACTAGAAGCTATTCTCTGATCCCAATTCACCACCCATGCTTGAAGATCCGCCACCAACCGATCACATGTCAAAGCGCGTTTACATCCCCAGTCCAGTGATCATAGGCGCAGGCCCATCAGGCCTTGCGATCGCTGCGTGCCTGAAGCAGAGGAGCATCCCGTACCTGCTCCTCGAACGTGAAAGATGCCTGGCTTCATCGTGGAAGTTTCGGATGTACGATCGACTGCGCCTCCACCTTCCACGGCAATTCTGCGAGCTGCCATTCATGGGCTTCCCACCCGAGTTCCCAACTTACCCAACGAAGCAGCAGTTCATCAGCTACCTCGACGCGTATGCTCGACGGTTCTCGATAGAGCCGGTGTATGGCGTGGACGTGTGGGATGCAAAGCGCTCCTTCCCGAGCTTTCAACAGCAGCGACCCCATGTAAGTCCCCCCTCCTCCTGTGCGACCGGACTTTGAACCCCTCCCCGCCCGCACCGACCTTCAAGTGTCTGAGTTCCCCGAGCTTATCCTTTCGGAACCCCCAAAAATCCGATGATGGGGGAAGGGGAGGAGGTCGGAGTGGGGAGGTTGAGGTGGACGAAGGGGGAGGGAAGGGTGGAGGGAGAGGGATATTTTTTTTATTATTTCCTTACTGTTGGATTGAGGGTGAGTTAGATTAACTCATTCATGTAGTTGAGTTAACTTAGTAAACTAACGGAGGGTTATAGGCGTGAGACGGAGTAACTATCCAGGGTTTCCCACGTAATTCGCGATTACTCAGGGTTATGATTGAGATTGAGGAATTACTCAGGGTTATGGGTGTAATTATCCCGATTAGTAATTAGTGTTATTAGTCAATGAATCTTGTTATTTTACTTAAGAAAGAGACATAAATAATGATGATTAAACTGATAAATCTGGGATTTATCACCGATGAAAATCATATCCACGCATCGCACAATCTCTCCCTTCTTCTCCCTCTGCCTTTTCTTCTACTTCATGCAATTCTCCACCACCTTGCTCCTGTCCTCCACCATTAAAGGATCACCGCCCACCCTCCTCATCTTCCGAGAGACCAATAACATCAGAGCACTGCCATCAGGACTCGAATGACAAGGAAGAAGAGAACGTCCCTAGGTGCTACAATGCTCGTCCGATCAAGAAGACCTAGAAATTGAGTAGTCAAAGCGCGCCCAAATTGGGGCCATCAGATCAAGACTAATTGGACGCTCGAGATCAATTCTAGACCTTCTTTCCAAGTTGCACAACCTCAGGTGGAGCAAAGCTACTAGAAGTAGCCGCATGGTTGCTCGGGGACTCAAGCCACGCTTGCACCCACACTGCCATCCAAGCCGTATTCCAAGCTCGCTATCACGTGTAGTGGCACAAGCCTCGGTGTGCATTTTATGCTACTGCCCCGACATTTCTTGAGAATTGCAAATCACCCCCGCTAGTAGGAGCATGCACACGGTACACGTCGTGCATGCAATTTTCATACAAACCCCTCAGGTTTTGGTAATAAAATCTTCATTTCTTGCTTTTATTTTTAGTTGTTTAAAGATGTAATTTTTCATAGAGACCCTTATATTTAAAGCATTTGTTTAAGAATCGTTTGTCATCATTTTAAAATTTTCAAAATTACATTTTGTATAACAATTAATTATCTTCATTATGATGATTTAATTGTATTTTTATGAGCTTAGAATTTTTTATTATTTTAATTATGGTGAAATTTATCATATTTTACCCAGTTTGTGATTCATAGTTACTTTTTTGGCTATATATTATAATACTTTATTTATTTAAATGTACTTTTAATGATTTTATTTTATGTTTATTATTTAATATATTTCAAATAATATTTACAAGTATTTAAAAATGTAAGAAAGATAAGAATATAAATATTGAATATAATGAATATTATATACATGTATACAGTACAATAGGGACATAAAAGCTAACTTTTGTATCTCAACTCTAAATTAAATGAAACTACCTTCATTAAATATTTAATTAAATTTTATGAACAATAAAGTGAGTTTGGTCAATTGTAAGTTCATATGGAGGAGATACGGTTCTGGGAAGTTTTTTGCGGCCTTTTGTTCTGAGTGTCTTGGGTGCAATGTGTGTTATTTTTCTTTGAACTCAATTTTGTATTTTCTTTGTATTTTTATGTACAACTTTCATGTCGAAGATTTTATTATTTGATGAGTAAAAATTGGAAAATAAAATAGGTCCCAAAAGCCTATTTATTTGTAAATAGAGTTTAGGGTTTTTTAGTATTTTCTATAAAGTTCTTATGCCCTATCTCCCCCTACTTTATTCCTTATCGACCAAGTCATCATGATGACTAGGTCTCGAGGTCTAGGGTCATTCACCATCTTTGACACTTCATTTCTTTTTCTTTTATATCCTTTATTCGTTTATTTTAGAATTAAATACCAATATTTATGCAGTATTTATAGTCAATTATTGAGTGTTATTCTGTATAAATTAACGTTATCTACATGCATGCATTTAGCTTGAGATTTAAGGTCAAAATAAAAGAATACATGTGATGAAATGGAGATTCATCCGTGATGGTCGTCTACCGTCCCTAAAATATATATGGTCATCCCACCTAACCAGATGGGATGGTCTTATGATCGTCCCTATCTAGTGGTGTCTCATCTGCACGACTGGGATGATGCAAGCGACCATCCCATCATACCGCAAAGCAGGGGAAATTTTAACCTCTCATCTCCTTTTCCTTAAAGATGGTCAAAGAGAGCCTAATGGGACGGTCGCAACCGTCCCTCATAGTTACGCGGATGGGATGAATGTCACTGTCCCATAAAGCTTTCTACTCTTGTCGCATTGCTTCTCTGGTTGGATATGTAGGGACCTGAAGGGACGTAATGATTGTCCCATCCGTCCTTATATGGGACGATGACGACTGTCCCATAAAGCATGTTATTAGATGGGATGGTCTTCATCGTCCCATAAAGTTTACTGTGCCCGTCTCCATTGTTCTGAAATCATTGTGGAGATTAGAAGGGATGAGCACAGTAAACATTATGGGATGGTGAAGGTCGTCCCATCTAAAAGCAGTCTTCATGGGACGGTCGTCACCATCCCTTAGGTTATCTCCGATCACTTCTTTTACCTGTAGCGGTCTTTAGGGATGCGAACAGAGGGCATGAATTTCTCACCCTGATATATGTTTTCACCCTTTGAATTGCCCCTGGAAAAAAATAATACATGTTCGTTGGGTTTCTCACCCTGATATATGTTTTCATCGCATCTTGTAAGAACTCAAAAAAATAATATATACATCCAACTAATAAAGAAAGAACTAATTGATCGTACATATTAAACAAAGACAAATGAATCATGCAAAGAGTTCAGTAGATACTCATTACATGACATTAAACAAAGACAAATGTTTTTAACATAAGATATTACATAACATTAAATTAATTTACTATTCGTCATTCTCGTCCTCATCGCTCTCATCATCCTCCTCGTCGTCCTCTTCCTCCTCTTCATTGGATTGTGGTGCTGCAACTTGTGGATGAAGGTTACATCCACCATGAAATTGCATGTGCCATCTCGCTCTACGGCCTTGCAATCCCATCTTCATATTGGTGCATTGCTGTATCCTGACTAGACACTCGCTCATTTAGCTTCACCAGATCATTCTCGAACTCTCTTTACCTCGTTTGACTTTTGAGATGAGGAGCTTCTATCACCATGGTAATACAATCGAATGGTTACTGATGAATCCACATTTCATCATCTTTATTCTATCATTTTGGCACCAAAAACCCTAGCAAATGCCTGTAAATAGCATTAAATAGAGCATCTTAGTATTCATGCATGAGCATGCATATAATGTATAAAATACTGTAATTAAAGCCAAAATAATAGAATAAATAAAGAAAAGAAAAAGAATAAAATATTGTAAATATTTTATGACCTGAAACCCCCGAGACCTAGGCATCTTGATGAATAGGTCGACCAGGAATAAAGTAGGGGGAGATAAGGTCAAAAATACAGAGAAAATACCTATACACTCCATTCATTCTTTATTCATTTTGGGACCTATATTTGGTTCCACTTTTTATACATCAAATAAAGAATCTTTGTACATGAAAGTTGTAGATAATTTTATAAAGAAAAATAAAAAATTGATTTCACAGAAAAATAATGTACAGATAAAAAGTTATGGTCTGAATAAGAATCCAGAATCCCAACTTCCCAGACCTGTATCTCACAACTGACAACTCCAAATGCAGCATACTCACATTTAATTGTATATAGAAGAAAATAAGCTATTTAATGGTGGTGGTTTCGCATTTGGCGGAGCTAGAGTTTGAAAGTTGAGTTTTGGACCCTCATTGTATAAGTGTACAGATTAAAATATTCAATTTATTATTCATTCATTATTTTTGTATTTTTATATTTTCATAATTATGTAAATATTACTTATAATATATTTGTGCATTAAAATTAAAATAAAAATGCAAAGGAAATACAAAATAAAAATACTTGTATAAAGAATACATAGGTATACTGCCTATACATATACCTATACAAAACACTCTTAGATTTTATTTAATATACAAAATACCTCAATAAAATAAAATAAAAATATAATTAAGTGTACAAAAGTATTTCATAATTTTAGAAAATAAGAAATGAAAATAAAATACACAAAATAAAAATAGAATACTAAATACATAGGTATTATACCTATATAGGGGTATAAAGGTAACTTGCAAAAATATAAATCATAAAAATAATTAAAAATCGGAATAAAATACTATATAAAATAATGAACATTTTCTATTAAATAACCTAAAATTAATTAAATCATTTACTATTTTTTAATTTAATTTACAATATATTTATTTAAATTTTGTCTTTTTGCGGATGACGTGGCCCAATCAGGCCACGCCATCCGTTGACCGGGGGTCAACTCCTTGACCCCAGGTCTGTGACTTTTGGGCTGTCGCGAGCGCCCTTTTTCTTGGATTTTTCACGGGCGATCCTTTCATCGTTTGGGCACGCATGCTTCTGCAATGTTACTCCCCTGTGATCCAGCTATCACGCCCTTTGATTTTCTAAAACCGAGAACCTTCGATTCGCCCGTTCTTCCTCGATCAAGGAGCCGTGTTCGTCAACCCTTTAAAATGAACCCTTGACCTGATTTGAAGAGTTGGACCCCATTTTTGACCTACTCCCTCCATCTCTCTGAACCATTGACGAGCTGGTGGTGACAGCACTTTGCTCGCATCATCGGAGACGAGCTGGGCAAGGTCCGGGCGCCCCTCCTACCTCCGGTGGTTTCCCCGTCGAGGTATCCCCCTCCCTCGCCCGATCTGGGCTCGAGGCAGTGTAATCCTTGTAGTTTTAGCTTCTTATTGCATTAGCTGTAGTCTAAGCTTCAGTTTCATCTTCGCATCCACCTATTTCGTGTATCGATTCACCAAATTGATCGTCGCCGGAGCTATCTCCGGCCACCGTCATTCTCCGCACCTTACTCCGCCGCACACCCCCATCCCTTTGCGCCACGTGATCGGGGCATTTTGCCCCCGATTACATCACCCTTTTTGTGCAGGTACCTGGGCATCCAACGCATCTGGGGCGTTTTTGGGTTCTCGCCGGAGATCCCGGAGCTGCGCATCTTCCTCCTCGCTGTGGAAGCGCTCCGCCGCTCTTCGTGCCCTACCGTTGCTTCCAGACGTTAGAGGGGACCTGCAGCTATCGCCTGGACCCATCCTGAAGCCAGTTGACCGCCGGAGCAAGGAGTCTTTGCCGGAGGAAGGTCGCCACGGCGACCCTTCTTCCGTGTTCTTCCAGCACACCCTTGCGCCGTCCGATCAACGCATGTTCCTCCAGGCGTCCACCGACCGTCCGATCAAAGCCCTCAGCTGCCGCAGATCCCCTCGCGGAGATCTAATCCGAGGCGTCGGATCTGAAGGGGTATCGCGGGCCCCAGAGTCGACACGTGGATAAGTGGAGTTCACTCCACCGTCCGATCCTCCGCCTGCTTGGGTATTTTGCAATTTTCACCCTTGCAATTTTTGTAATATTTTATTAGCACCGAAACTTTCATTTGCCGTTCAATATTTTTGTAATATTTGCACAAAAACCCCTGTATTTTAGTTATTTGCGTATAGGTCCTTCGCCACGTCACCTCACGTGACCTGTACACGTGAGGTGCGGGTTTTTTGCACCGGGACCCTCGCCTTTGTTTGTATTTCATTTTAGTACCAAAACTGTGACAGCACGTGTTATATTTTTGGACATATTGTAAGTAAGCCCCCTGGGTTTTGGATTATTACATTTTAGTCCTCGCCAAGCGCGTGCAAGTCACGCGCCCTTGTGGGAAAATTGCTAGGACACCCAAGTGGGTTTTATAATTGTATTTTATGCTATAAATTGAATATTCAGTTCAAACTTTTGTGGAAATTTGCATGTATGCCCCTGGATGTTTGAGAAATTGCACATATACCCCTGTCAGGCCTGTTTATTGATTGGATGCTTGTTGTAATTATTTGAACTATCATTTTAAATCCAAAAATTCCACAAAAATAGGGTTAAGCTCCTGGATACTTGTCCTTCCACGCTATCATTTTAGTTTTTGATTTTATTTTATTTTCACATTTATTAAAAATCAAAAACTTGCTTTTATGCACTGTCTAGCTTAGAAAATGCCAAAAAAATAGTAAAATACCTCTAAAAATTCCAAAAACATTACCTAGTGTCTATTTTAACCTATATTAGTGTTAGTCCAAAAATCATTAAAAATCTCAAAAGAAAAACACTAAAAATTTAAAAACACTCAAAAACATCAGAAAAATATATAAAATCAAAGAAAACTCAAAAAAATATAAACTTAGTTTCTGTTTGTTCCACGTTTTGTTCTCTTTTTTTGAAAATTAGTGTGAAAATTTTTAATTGCCGTTTGCTATTTTTAATTCCTATTCTATTCACAGCCAGCACATTTTCCACTGATTTACTTTATTTCAGTATTTAAAAATACCAAAAACACCTTGAAAAATACCCAAAAATCACAAAAACAGTAAAAAATCCTAAAAATATCAAAAACATTTTATTTCTGAATTTCTGGTTATTTTTGCATATTTTTATAAATAGTTTGTTACCCTCATTATTCCATTGTTTTTATATTCCAATATTGAAAAAAATAAAAAAATATATAAAAATAGAAAAATATAAAAATCAGAAAATTAAAAATCAAAATACAAAAGTAAAAATTAAATTAAAATAAAAAAAATAATTATTAAAAACCCACAAAACTTTGGTTGCTTGCTTGCTTAATGTAGACAACACTCACACACACTCACTTGAGCACAATTTTTGAATTACCCTGTTTGCTCCCTGTGTTCGAACTCTCTACATACTTGCACCTATACATCTTTTATGTAGAGTTAAAAATAAATTTTAACTCCACATTAGTTCTAATTTATTGATCTTTAGTGTGGGTTAATTGTTGATTTTAGTTCAGAGTTCATCGTGAGTCGTCACAGCGACGGTTGTCTCCGCCTTGTGTGAGACACCATTTTTAGACTCCGTGAAATTTGGCTAAATCAAATGGCGCCGTTGCCGGGGAGCAACAGCGAGTAGTTTACATTCTTGTTTGTTTGTGATTGTTGTTTACCATAGCTCTATTATCTATCTCTCACATTTTTGATATATATTGATTGAGATATTCTGACCACTCTTCTTTTGTCTTCTTGCGAGGGACCGCGGAGCCAGGCGGATCGCTTAGGTGACCCGGAGCATCCTTGGGAAGCGGAGCCGGTCTTCTAGGTCAAGCCGGCAGGAGAGAGTAGGAAGATTGAGAGGGAGTGATTATTTTAGCTCTTATTTTATCTTTGTGAGAGAGTGATTTATTGAATTTGTAATAATACATGTACATTGGACACTTGGACACTACCGGGCCTAATTTCCGGGTGTTTGCTCACCCGGGGGCTCACCGCGGTTTTTCTCGTGTTTTTATCGCTTGTCATTTTCCAGTTTTGTTTTCCTTTTTCCTTTTTTTGTGGATTGAGCCCTTAGATTATAGGTCATGCTTGATTCGATTAGATTATAGGTCCAAACACCCTAATTATCTTTGCATGCTCCTATAGTTCGTTGTTGGACTTAGACTAATTAAACAGTTAGCTATTAGCTTTCGATCCACGCGCCGCGAGCTCATTCCCGAACAAGCGCTTTCTCGTAACTCAAATGTGTTGAGCAGAGGAGGGGTGAGCCTAGACCGAACACTCGGATTGAGAGTTAGTGGCTAGCTTGTGGTTCTTCACGCTAGCAGTTGCCTATTCTAGGATGATTTCCGTTTTTGCATATCGCCATATAGCATAGGTTTATAAATTATGCTTTGCATCCCGCATGGAGAGAGCTGGGATTCGCTGTAAGTCTTCTTACTTTGCATGCATCATTTAGGCACAAAGATGAGATTTCCACCTTGGTGTCGACTTGCACGGCTTTTCCGACTCTATTCTCCCTCTGTTTTTGGAACAAAGTAGGATCAAAAAAATACAAAGACCGTTAGGTGCTTGTTTGAATCTACTCAAAAGAAGCGATAACACCAAAAAATTAAAAAAGGGACTGCTAAGAAAACTTGACCAAAAATAAAATCGGTAATTGGATTCATTGCTTTGGGAGAGTAACACCCTCACTTGTATTCAGGTTGCATGGGAAGGTCTCCTTCCAAGTGAGGTGAGTGCTTCGTAAGGATTAGAGCCAAAAACCCAACTTGTGGCTGCCTTGTGTATCGCCTGGATTTCCGAAGTATTGGCGCTACTATCGTACGTAGTCGAGTAGGGCTTGGTCGCCATTGGCGACTCACTATTGTGTGAGCGCCGACCTTGTCCGAAGTACTGAGCTTAGGCCACGCCTTCACGGGTGTGTCTGTCTCACCGGCTGCGTCCGAGTAGGATCTTGCACGCTCACGGGTGATTCCGTTGCGAGCGAGGTTCGAAGTATCGGTTTCGCCTATCGGCTTCCTCCCTCTATTTCTTTGGCTGAGTAGGGATCCAGGAAGGGTTACAAGGACCTTAAAAAGCGCAAGTTACAGGTTACACAGGAGGAGGACAAGTACGGGGATACTTTCCCGGCAGTACTCTCTCTCCTTTAGGCGTAGCGCTCTAAGGACTCGTGACAAGATAAATTCCTGAAAACAAGCTAAAATTGACAAGATAAAAGCCGAACCCACACTATCCAGCTTCTACCCAAGTTCCATGGGTTGCCGACCGAAGAGCCGCACCTCCACCTCCAGGAATTCGAGATGATTTGCAGCACTATCCATGATCGGTTGATGACCGAGGACACAATAATGATGATCGCCTTTCCGTTCTCTTTGTTGATAGAGCCGCATATTGGCTCAGACACCTTGGGCGATTCGTCGACACATGGGCAGATCTCCGGACCGTGTACCTGAAGAAGTACTACCCTCTCGGCCGGACCAACGCAGCTAGAGCCATGATCAGTAACTTCGTCATGATCCCAAATGAACAATTCCATGAAGCCTGGGATCGGTTCAGAGAGCTCATCGACTGGTGTCCACATCATGACATCTCCAAGCCCAATCTCGTGCAGAGTTTCTTCTGTGGGCTGACACCGGAGCTGCAGGGGCTTGTGAACGCCTCTTGCGGTGGGTCTTATTTCTCTAAGGGAGAAGACGACGTCTGGGCCATCTACGAAGGCATGGCAGAAAACTCTACTGTGATGACCCAGGCCCGAGTCTACACACAGCAGAAGCCCCCGCAAGGAGCGGGATCATTTCAGAGGATTGCCCGCATCGATGTCGGTCCCAATACAACGTCGGTAGCCGCAGCCCAAGCCGAATCAGCTGCATCCGACATGGGCATCATTAGTGAGAAGTTGGACCTCATGGAGATCCTCGAGAAGAAGCAGAACCAAGGTCTTGCTCAGATGGACCTTCTCACCAAAACCATGAGTAACCTGAAAACTCAAATCCTATGCATTCAGGAGGCATAAGCTCACTCCCAACAGCCTCCCAGGTCACGGGCTGACTCCAGCAGTAGCAGCTCCAACCAACCCTCTACCTCATACCGACAGGTGAATCATATCCAGGCAGAGCCGGTTCCACTGCTACAGTACCATCCAGAGCAACCGCCGTCTCAGGAGACTCAGATGGTGGTCTATCAGCCAGAGCAGCCACTGGCAGTTCTTCCTCCACCCTCCTTTGAGCAGGAACCATTGATGGAAGTCAATGGGATTCGGTACGACCGGTACCCTCAGCCCGGGATTCGTCGGGATCACCCCGGATTCCGTTGGGGCAATGGTGGATCCTCTTCCCAACAGCAACCCTGCTCAAGGACAGCAGAACAGCCAGCCACAGCAGCAACACCAGCAGCCCCAGTACGCCCATCAACAGCAATACCAGAGTGGTCCTCGTCCCGCCTATCAGGGACAACAGTGGAGGAAGCAACAGCAGCCTCAGCACTCTTATCACCATCCTTCCCCCCAGTATCAGCCACAACAGCAGCAGCAGCCCCATTTCCAGTAGGGACAGCCATCCGGTTCTCAGGGTCCTGCCTTTGAGAATCTATCCCTTGATGATCTTGCCCGCTTGCTATCTGAACAGCGAGCCTCTTTCAGGCAAGAAATGGATGAATTCCGGCAGGAGATGAGGGACATCATAAAAGGCAAGGCCGTCATACCCGCTCAGATTGAACCTAACCCGAACAATCTGAAAAGGAAGTCTGAGCAGGTAGAGTTTACAGAGGATACCTCTCCTAGTGACGATTTGAATGATATGTCTTATTCTTTGAATGATGCTGATTTTGTGACGACTAGGAGCGGTAGGATGCCAGCCGGTGGCGCCTCTTCTGAGCGACAACCAGATGCTGAACCAGGAGCGCCAGAGGAGCAGAATAGCGGTGCTGATGCCGCCCATGATGATGTTGAAGACGGTGGTGCTGATGCCACCAATGATGGAGAGCAGGACGACGGTGCTGATGCCGTCGAGAGACCAGAGGCAGACGGTGGTGCTGATGCCACCATTTTTGATGCTGAACCAGAGTGCGGTGCTGATGCCGCAGGGACAGGTGCCGGTGGTGGTACTGAGGCCACCACCTCTACTTTTGTTGAGACACCAGCTGTGATGTTACCGCATTTTGTACCTTTGGATTGTGGGAACAAAAACAAAAACAAAAATATGAATAAAGTAAAGGTTTCTGTTCAAATTGTGGATCCATATGTGATGAATGATGATGATTGTATGGGTTCCCCTTCTTCACAGGCACAGGGACCGATTCCTATTCCTCCAATTGTGGAGGCCCCTACCATCCCCTTTCCCGAGGCACTCCGCCGGGCGAAGGGGAATAAAAGAGAAAATCCTAAAAAAGACCAGCAGGTAGAGTTCAACAATCAGATGATAGACAGATTCCATATTCAGCTGACTCTACAAGAGGCACTTGAGCACATCCCCCTCTTCAAGAAGAACCTGAAAGAGAAGACCACCATCCGCAGGAAGAGGAGGAATCACAGAGATCAGATCCATGTGCTCACTCATTCCACTTGCTGCACCATACAGAACAAACTGCCAGCCAAACGACCAGACGCAGGAGCCCCCTATGTCAGATGCGAGATTCAGGAGCAACAGTTTGATCGGACTCTATTAGACAGCGGCTCTTCAATTAACCTTCTTCCGGCAGCCTTACTCGACCGATTCGAGTTTGGTCCTCTTCTTAGGAGCAGGACGGTCCTTCAGTTTGCTGACAGGTCGTCTAAGAGGCCGAAGGGGTTATTCAAAGACGTGGTCGTTACCATTCAGGGCCTGAAATCTCCCGTGGACTTCGTTGTGTTGGACATGGAGATCCCTGAGTCGGTAACTGATGCCCCCATCATTCTCGGACGCCCATTCTTGGCCACAGCCAAGGCGGTGACCGACTATGACAGCGGGAAGGTATGTTTTCGCGTCGAGGGCGAAACCATACAAATAGAGACGATCGAGGAGACCAGAGCTAGAGAGTTAGAGTGCTCAGAGCAGTCCAGTGAAGCAGCGCAGATGATAGAGGAGGAGCTAGACATCCACCAGGTTCGTGACTTTGAGATGACTGATGATGAATCCAACTGGATAGACCCTGTGGCACCGACTCTCGCCTTGCCTACAGATTCACCATATCTCACGCTCATGGTAGTCGAGAGCCGGGAGAGCACATCCCTGGAGGAGGAGGATACATCTGAAGCTGGCAGTGTTGTGATGAGTGGTGCAGATGATTTTCATTCGTGCTCATCTTCTTCTGATCCCTCGGATTCAGCCATTGATTGGGACTATTTTGATGATTACTTGCCTTGTCTGATTCCATCTGAGCCGACAGCCATGACAGAGTGTGAGCCAGTGCAGTTTATTGATGATACAGTCGGCTGTCCTTCGTCAGAGATCCATGCAGAGCGAGAGTTCTCCCATGCAGACCTGGTAGCATTTACACAGACATATCAGAAGCCAGATCTGCCACCTCCCAGTTGTCCAGAACGGAAGCCTCTGCCCCAGTCGTTGAAGTACAGATTCCTTGCGGGTGAGCCTGAAATGCACCCAGTCATCATCTCATCAGGTTTGACTGGAGAGCAAGAATCTCGTCTGATGGAGGTTCTTGAAAGAAACCGTAAGGCAATCGGATGGAATATAGCCGATCTCCAAGGGCTGAGCCCGAAGCTTTGCTCCCACCACATTTATCTTGAGGATAACGCTAGGCCGTCGCGTGAGTTCCAACGACGGCTGAACCCGAATCTTCGAGACGTGGTCATGAAAGAAATTTCAAAGTGGTGGAGCGTCGATTTCATCTATCCCATCTCCGACTCCAAATGGGTTAGTCCACTCCATGTGGTACTCAAGAAGACGGGTATCACTACAGTTATCAACGAGTCCGGAGAGGAGATCGCTACCAGAGTACCAACTTCTTGGAGGGTCTGTTTGGACTACAAACGACTGAATGAGGCCGCCAAGAAGGATCACTTCTCGCTACCCTTCATTGATCAGATTATCGAGCGGTTAGCCGGGAAGAGTCATTATTGCTTTCTTGACGGGTACTCTGGATACAATCAAGTGGCCATTGCGCCCGAAGACCAGGAAAAAACGACATTCACCTGTCTGTTTGGGACTTATGCTTTCAGACGGATGCCCTTTGGTCTATGTAACGCTCCGGCGACATTCCAAAGGTGCATGTTGTCCATATTCTCGGACATGGTGGGTAACTGTTTAGAGGTCTTCATGGATGACTTTTCGGTCTATGGCGACGGGTTTGATGCTTGTCTTGACTGCCTAGATCGTGTGCTTCAGCGCTGCATTTAGGTCAATCTTGTTTTATCCTGGGAGAAGAGCCACTTTATGGTGACTCAGGGGACGATCCTTGGTCATATCGTCTCCAACAGGGGCATGGAGGTCGATCCGGCTAAGGTGGACATCATCAGAAAACTCAATCCACCGTCCAATTTGCGTTAGTTACGGTCTTTTCTGGGGCATATCGGTTTCTACGACGGTTCATTCAGGACTTCAGTCGAATTGCCCGGCCGCTCACTGACTTGCTGACTAAATACACCGAGTTTATTATTAATGATAAGTGTCTTGAATCATTTGAGACTCTCAAAAATATGGTTGTTTCAGCTCCTGTCCTTCAGCCACCCGATTGGTCTCTCCCATTCGAGATCATGACGGATGCTTCAGATTTCACCGTTGGGGCTGTGCTCGGGCAGAGGAGGGATGGATTACCTTTTGCCATTCACTACGCCAGTCGGACTTTGGATGCCGCGCAGCGGAATTACACTGTAACTGAGAAAGAGATGATGGCCGTAGTATTCGCTCTTGATAAGTATCGATCTTACATTCTCGGATCTAGAGTAACCATCTACACTGATCATACCGCCATCCGGTACTTAATGGCTAAGAAGGATGCCAAAGCACGTCTCACCAGATGGATCCTTCTACTCCAGGAATTTGATATTGAGATTAAGGATAAGCCTGGAGTCAAGAATGTGGTGGCGGATCATCTCTCCAGATTGGAGAATCTTGAGGAATCTGAGCCCAGTGCACCCATTACAGAGACATTCCCAGATGAGGCGATCTTGGCTGTCACCTCGCTCCCGTGGTATGCTGACATTGTGAACTATCTTGCAGCCAAGACGGTTCCACAAGGTTGGCCCATGCAGAAACTTGAGACCTTCTTGGCAAAGGCCAAGTTTTACCATTGGGAGGATCCCGTCCTTTATCATGAAGGAGGGGACAGTATCTGGAGGAGGTGCATTCCTCAAGAAGAGCATCATAGCGTCCTCACATACTGCCACAAGCTTGAGGCAGGAGGACATCATTCTGGAAAAAGGACAGCACAGAAGGTGTTTCAATCCGGCCTATGGTGGCCTACTCTCTTCAAGGATTCTGATGAGTTCGTGAAGAGATGTACTGACTGTCAGAAAATGGGAACCTGCGGACAGAGAGACATGATGCCCATGCAACCCATTCACTTTTGTGAGGTTTTTGATGCATGGGGGATTGATTTCATGGGCCCATTTCCTAAGAGTCAGGGATTCGAGCATATTTTGCTCTCTGTGGATTATGTCAGCCGATGGGTTGAGGCCATCCCCGCCCGAGCCGCAGATGCTAAAACCGTTTGCAAATTTTTGAGGAAAAATATCATTTCACGGTTCGGGGTACCTAGAGTCTTGATTTCAGACGGGGGGTCTCACTTCATCAATGACAAAGTCAGGGTCCTTGCAGACGAGTTCGGCATTGACCATCGGGTTGCCACTCCATATCACCCTCAGACTAATGGTCTTGCCGAAGTATCGAATCGGGAGATAAAGACAATCTTGCAGAAAGTTGTCCGCCCAGACCGAAAGGATTGGTCACAGCTTTTGGACTCGGTCATGTGGGCTTATCGGACTTCTTTCAAAAATCCATTGGGGACATCTCCCTTTCGTCTCGTCTATGGCAAGCCGTGCCATTTGCCAGTGGAGATCAAGCACAAATCTTTTTGGGCAGTCACTGAGTTGCTTTTGGATCCCGAGAGTATAGGAGACCAGAGAAGAGCAGAATTGGCAGCCCTGGAAGAACTGAGAGATACAGCCTTTTCGAACAGCCTACAGTACAAAGAGAAAGTGAAGACATGGCACGATTCACATATCAGCCATAAGCAGTTTGAGCCAGATCAGAGAGTATGGTTGTTTGATTCCAGGCTGAAATTATTCCCAGGGAAGTTGCAGAGCAAGTGGAGAGGTCCGTATGTGGTCAGGAAGGTACATGACAATGGCAGCATCGACATATCCGAACCGTCATCTTCCTCTACCTTCCGCATCAATGGTCAACGCCTGAAACTATATCTTGATCATGATCCGCCGACCATTGACGTTGCCCCCATTCTTCTGGTATGAGATGTGTCCTTTGACTCTCATCATCTGCATCTCATACATGGGGATCAATTCCATCATCTGCTGTACAGATCCATCTGTTCATATCACAATTTCATTTGTTGATTTATTTTCTTCTTTTCTTCTTTTCTTCTTTTCCATTTCTATTTTCTGTATCTATCAAAAAGGTGTCGCCCTTGTAGACAGTTTCCTATACTTAGGACTTACTTTGTCCTAAGTATAGGGGGGTGTGCACCCCGAGTCTCTCTATTCTTTCTGATCCTCTCCATTGTCTCTTCTTCTTGTCTATACTTAGGGATATATTACCCTAAGTATAGGGGGAGACAATCTGAGTACGATCTGTTCATTCCCACCCTTGACCCTCCCTGCTTTGTGTACAGTCTGCTATACTTAGGATTATTTGATCCTAAGTATAGGGGGGACGGTCGACTTCTCATTCATTGATTCCTTCATTAGTTATTTATTCTTTAGACTTGTCTATACTTAGTACGAGTTATGTCTTCTCTTTTCTTTCCGATCTATGAGGACATAGCTCAAGCTAAGTATAGGGGGGTCGTATATACTACGTATATACTTTAGCCATAACTCGTACTTTCATATTTTCTTAATAATATGGCTAATAATTCTTTAAAATTCATTAAAATTCTTAATAAAAAGATGTTATCATTCCTCAAATTCTTTTTTTTTGTATATACTGATTAATAAATCAGGTGAAAATGTTTTTTGCAAAATGTTTGAAAAATAGTTTGAAAATCTTTGTGAACATCTATTGAAAACTATTTTGAAAATATTTTGTTACATTTTTTCAACCTGTGTCAAAATGTGTGGTTTGTAAAATTTCTTTTCTTTGTGTGAAATAAAATGTTTGAAATATGATTTGCAAATGGTTTGAAAAATAGTTGCAAAAATGATTTGAAAAACCTATATATACTGTTTTGAAAGCCTTTGCAAAGTGATTTGCAAATGTGTGTACATGTTTGCAAAAATGTTTGTAAAAATTATTTTGGACTATAGTTTTCAAAAATTGTGTGTAAAATTGTTTTCAAATAAGTTTGAGGAATACTAACATCACACCAGAATCCACTATATGTATAGATGTATAAAATTGATCACTTACCCTTGTAAATTCTTAAAATCCACTTTTTGTATAGATAAGAAACACTCCCGTGTACATATTTTTCACCTAGTTTTTAGCCAAAATCTTTTTATTTTCAAAATTCCCAAAAACATTTGCAAAATTAAAATCCAAAAACATTTGAAAAACCTTTTTGAAAAATACAAAAATGCATCTGCATATGCATTATGATCATGTTTTCAAAAATCCATAAAAAGTTCAAAATCTTTGAAAATTCCATCACAAAAATATTTTCTGCATTGCATTGCATAGCATGAGCATTTTTCGGATTGAGTTTGATAGTTGAACAAGTCTAAGTAAAATCCGAAGATTGGAGCTTGATTGGACCTTAAAATCTACCTAATAACATGAACCTTATAGGAATTGGGTTTGAGATACTTCAGGACTAGTTGACTTAATTCTTTGAGGATCACGGGACTTAGTTCAATGGATTCTTGACTGCCTAAGTAGAGTATTTCGGAGCACACGCACGACCCTTGTTGATAATGACCTAACTTGGACATCTGCACCTTTCACATGGCTCAACTCAGTTGGAGTGGTGAGGGGATTGGATTTGCCGGTATGAGACGCACACAAGTGGAAACACTTGTCCTCCTCTAGGGAGGGAAGTGCACCCCAACCCGTCCAGTGATTAAGAAGTCTAAAGACAGGAGGCTGTGGGTTGCAATAAAGCTTCAAAAGAGGGATAGTCTACTGGCTCAAGAGGAAAAACTCCTTATGTAAATGCTGATGTATATAGTATTCAAAAAAAAAAGTTCAGGCATGTACAAAAATAAAAAGACTGCAAGTATGTACAGAGTCAATAAGCAAGCTTAAGCTCCAAAGTCAAATATGTGAGCCTGCAGCAGGATGACTTGACTACACTGGTCTTGCATCCCGGGATAGGTAGCTACACTGGCTACCATCCATTCCTCTCTTCACCCCCTTCCTCTTGAGTTGGTTGCCGCTTGAACTTAGAAGGGAATACCCCGCTCCTCGAGGATGGAGTTGCTGGATTGGGGAATCATTGGGTTGTCGTACTGGAGAAGTCAGTTTCTTTGTCATTACTAGTTGGGGAGAGCCACCATCACTTACACTGTACAAGTCAGATTCATAGTCGTAAGGGTTTGCGTATGAGTTGAGATATTTCTGACCTGGCTATTGAGGAGACTTGGACAGAGTTTTGGGATTCTCAAGGGCTGTTGGATTTCAGACACGGTTCTTATTAAGGTTCCGTCCGCATTAAATTTCCAAAGGTCCGACTTAAGCTCCAAACTTTGATTTTGTGAAGACAAGTTTGACAAGCAGATGAAATCCAAGTTCTTCGTTTTTCTTTTCTTTCTTTTTCTTTTTAGACTTATTGCATAAGTGTTTGCTAGGGACTAGCAAAGGTAAAGTATAGGGGGATGATGGATCCACATTTCATCATCTTTATTCTATCATTTTGGCACCAAAAACCCTAGCAAATGCCTGTAAATAGCATTAAATAGAGCATCTTAGTATTCATGCATGAGCATGCATATAGTGTATAAAATACTGTAAGAAAAAGAATAAAATATTGTAAATATTTTATGACCTGAAACCCCCGAGACCTAGGCATCTTGATGAATAGGTCGACCAGGAATAAAGTAGGGGGAGATAAGGTCAAAAATACAGAGAAAATACCTATACACTCTATTCATTCTTTATTCATTTTGGGACCTATTTTTGGTTCCACTTTTTATACATCAAATAAAGAAACTTTGTACATGAAATTTGTAGATAATTTTATAAAGAAAATTACAAAATTGATTTCACAGAAAAATAATGTACAGATAAAAAGTTATGGTCTGAATAAGAATCCAGAATCCCAACTTCCCAGACCCATATATCACAACTGACAACTCCAAATGCAGCATACTCACCTTTAATTGTATATAGAAGAAAATAAGCTATTTAATGGCAGTGGTTTCGCATTTGGCGGAGCTACAGTTTGAAAGTTGAGTTTTGGACCCTCATTGTATAAGTGTACAGATTAAAATATTCGATTTATTATTCATTCATTATTTTTGTATTTTTATATTTTCATAATTATGTAAATATTACTTATAATATATTTGTTCATTAAAATTAAAATAAAAATGCAAAGGAAATACAAAATAAAAATACTTGTATAAAGAATACATAGGTATACTGCCTATACATATACCTATACAAAACACTCTTAGATTTTATTTAATATACAAAATACCTCAATAAAATAAAATAAAAATATAATTAAGTGTACAAAAGTATTTCATAATTTTAGAAAATAAGAAATGAAAATAAAATACACAAAATAAAAATAGAATACTAAAATACATAGGTATTATACCTATATAGGGGTATAAAGGTAACTTGTAAAAATATAAGTCATAAAAATAATTAAAAATCGGAATAAAATACTTTATAAAATAATGAACATTTTCTATTAAATAACCTAAAATTAATTAAATCATTTACTATTTTTTATTTAATTTACAATATATTTATTTAAATTTTGTCTTTTTGCGGATGACGTGGCCCAATCAGGCCACGCCATCCATTGACCGGGGGTCAACTCCTTGACCCCAGGTCTGTGACTTTTGGGCTGTCGCGAGCGCCCTTTTTCTTGGATTTTTCACGGGCGATCCTTTCATCGTTTGGGCACGCATGCTTCTGCAATGTTACTCCCCTGTGATCCAGCTATCACGCCCTTTGATTTTCTTGAACCGAGAATCTTCGATTCGCCCGTTCTTCCTCGATCAAGGAGCCGTGTTCGTCAACCCTTTAAAATGATCCCTTGACCTGATTTGAAGAGTTGGACACCATTTTTGACCTACTCCCTCCATCTCTCTGAACCATTGACGAGCTGGTGGTGACAGCACTTTGCTCGCATCATCGGAGACGAGCTGGGCAAGGTCCGGGTGCCCCTCCTACCTCCGGTGGTTTCCCCGTCGAGGTATCCCCCTCCCTCGCCCGATCTGGGCTCGAGGCAGTGTAATCCTTGTAGCTTTAGCTTCTTATTGCATTAGCTGTAGTCTAAGCTTCAGTTTCATCTTCGCATCCACCTATTTCGTGTATCGATTCACCAAATCGATCGTCGTCGGAGCTATCTCCGGCCACCGTCATTCTCCGCACCTTACTCCGCCGCACACCCCCATCCCTTTACGCCACGTGATCGGGGCATTTTGCCCCCGATTACATCACCCTTTTTGTGCAGGTACCTGGGCATCCAACGCATCTGGGGCGTTTTTGGGTTCTCGCCGGAGATCCTGGAGCTGCGCATCTTCCTCCTCGCTGTGGAAGCGCTCCGCCGCTCTCCGTGCCCTACCATTGCTTCCAGACGTTAGAGGGGACCTGCAGCGATCGCCTGGACCCATCATGAAGCCAGTTGACCGTCGGAGCAAGGAGTCTTTGCCGGAGGAAGGTCGCCACGGCGGCCCTTCTTCCGTGTTCTTCCAGCACACCCCTGCGCTGTCCGATCAACGCCTGTTCCTCCAGGCGTCCACCGACCGTCCGATCAAAGCCCTCAGCTGCCGTAGATCCCCTCGTGGAGATCTAATCCGAGGCGTCGGATCTGAAGGGGTATCGCGGGCCCCAGAGTCGACACGTGGATAAGTGGAGTTCACTCCACCGTCCGATCCTCCGCCTGCTTGGGTATTTTGCAATTTTCACCCTTGCAATTTTTGTAATATTTTATTAGCACCGAAACTTTCATTTGCCGTTCAATATTTTTGTAATATTTGCACAAAAACCCCTGTATTTTAGTTATTTGCGTATAGGTCCTTCGCCACGTCACCTCACGTGACCTGTACACGTGAGGTGCGAGTTTTTTGCACCGGGACCCTCGCCTTTGTTTGTATTTCGTTTTAGTACCAAAACTGTGACAGCACGTGTTATATTTTTGGACATATTGTAAGTAAGCCCCCTAGGTTTTGGATTATTACATTTTAGTCCTCGCCAGGCGCGTGCAAGTCACGCGCCCTGGTGGGAAAATTGCTAGGACACCCAGGCGGGTTTTATAATTGTATTTTGGTGCTATAAATTGAATATTTAGTTCAAACTTTTGTGGAAATTTGCATGTATGCCCCTGAATGCTTGAGAAATTGCACATATACCCCTGTCAGGCCTGTTTATTGATTGGATGCTTGTTGTAATTATTTGAACTATCATTTTAAATCCAAAAATTCCACAAAAATAGGGTTAAGCTCTTGGATACTTGGGCTTCCACGCTATCATTTTAGTTTTTGATTTTATTTTATTTTCACATTTATTAAAAATCTAAAACTTGCTTTTTATGCACTGTCTAGCTTAGAAAATGCCAAAAAATAGTAAAATACCTCTAAAAATTCCAAAAAAAATTACTAATGTCTATTTTAACCTATATTAGTGTCAGTCCAAAAATCATTAAAAATCTCAAAAGAAAAACACTAAAAATTTAAAAACACTCAAAAACTTCAGAAAAATATATAAAATCAAAGAAAACTCAAAAAAATATAAACTCAGTTTCTGTTTGTTCCACATTTTGTTCTCTTTATTTGAAAATTAGTGCGAAAAATTTTAGTTGCTGTTTGCTAATTTTAATTCCTATTCTATTCACAGCCAGCACATTTTCCACTGATTTACTTTATTTCAGTATTTAAAAATACCAAAAACACCTTGAAAAATCCCCAAAAATCACAAAAACAGTAAAAAATCCTAAAAATATCAAAAACATTTTATTTCTGAATTTCTGGTTATTTTTGCATATTTTTATAAATAGTTTGTTACCCTTTTTATTCCATTGTTTTTATATTCCAATATTGAAAAAAATAAAAAAATATAAAAATAGAAAAATATAAAAATCAGAAAATTAAAAATCAAAATTCAAAAGTAAAAATTAAATTAAAATAAAAAAATTAATTATTAAAAACCCACAAAACTTTGGTTGCTTGCTTGCTTAATGTAGACAACACTCACACACACTCACTTGAGCACAATTTTTGAATTACCCTGTTTGCTCCCTGTGTTCGAACTCTCTACATACTTGCACCTATACATCTTTTATGTAGAGTTAAAAATAAATTTTAACTCCACATTAGTTCTAATTTATTGATCTTTAGTGTGGGTTAATTGTTGATTTTAGTTCAGAGTTCATCGTGAGTCGTCACAGCGACGGTTGTCTCCGCCTTGTGTGAGACACCACTTTTAGACTCCGTGAAATTTGGCTAAATCAGTTATCCACGACCACCGCATTGTACATGTCCAGAATGCTCGGACCCATCACCAGGATGAAGGCTTTGTCGGGAGTGATATGGGGTATACTAGTCTCGGTGTTGTCCAACGAGGGGGTGGTGGTGAGCATCACCATCTCATCCTAAATGGCAAGCATTATTCATCTTTTAACTTACATTATAAATATTGTAGGATGACAAATGATAAATAAATAAATAAGGTTCCCTCACGCGAATGAGTACATATGCTTCGTCTACCCACTCAATAATCCCACCCATGTCATGACTCTTGGATTCTGCAAAAACTCCAATCCGAGTCGCCACATGATCATGTTCTTCAACCTAAATAAAACAACAAGATTAAGAATCATATTTACTTTTAAAATAAAATAAATCAATATAGAATATATTAGCACTTACAAAATTATGGTTCAACTGATTTGTATTTTTCTACCCATACTATGGGTAGTCTTGAATCCCTTCTTTATGTTATCTGTATTCCTCTTAAAATCTCATGTAATTCACAATGGTTACTAACTTAAAGTGAGTAAAGAATAAAGAATAGTCGTAATACCACATTTTCCTCTCCAGTCCAATATACAACAAGTTCCCTCCACTGGGTAAGATCAATGCATGGTGGTACCCTCAGAAATAGCTGCTCCAATGGGAGTTGTGCATCGAAATACTGAAAAAACATGTATTAATCACACTATCATAATTAAAGTTTACAAAAATAATTTACTCACGGTATTCTTTAACTGGTTTCTAAAGTGTCGAACATTTCTCTAGCATGGTATAAAATCTGGCCATCAACTTTGGGACTACGATACCATGAAAAAGTAGCATGCAAAGATTTCAAGCTATGTATGGTTTACAATGATATTCATAGTGGAAATTTGTATTAAAATTAAGCAGTTATCAACTATTTACCTCCATGTCATGTAGAATGGCTTCCTTCATAGACTGAGGAACCAATCTGAAATCAACCGTGCTGATGAGAATACGAGACTAGGCCACATGCCCCAGGTAACTATAAAATAATGTGCTCACCTACTGCATCACCACCAACAATCTCGACCCGTTAAGTCGTGCCTGGAGGGAGACGGTCTAAAACCTACACTGTGAGGGTCCTCTCCGCCTAACAGAAGCAATCTGCGGGAGGTCTGGAGGTGGAGGGGCTGAAGTTAGAGTCTCCCAAACACGTCTTTCATGCCTCGACGACATACCTATATATATAATGCAATATAAAAAAGAAATAGTTGTTATATTTTTTAGTCAATCACTGCATTATCACAAACTCTAGGAGTTATTATGTTGACAACATTATCTACGAATGTAACTGAACTTCCATAAGCATGTTCCCGATATGCATCATCAATATAAGGCAGATCTTCTGTAGGATATGGTAAGATCCTCAAGCGCATCACGAAAGCGTGAGCGTCGTATCGAATATGATGAGGAGCGATGATGAATACTCATTCATCACTCTTTATTCTTATATTTTAGCTACAAAAACCTTTGCAAATGCATGTATATGTTTGTAAATACAAATAATTACCAAAAGCATGCATTGTGTAAAAAGTAATAATTAGCATGTTTTTGTGCAAAAATAAAAGAATAAAGATTAAAAAGAAAAAGAGGGAAATATTTAGAATAAATATTAAGCAACCTAACCCAAGGGAGGGCTCAGCATGGGCCTGACCGCATAAAAGCCAAAGTAGAGGGAGATAGGGGCTCATGTGTGTAAATATACCTGTAAATGTCAATAAAGATATTTTCCTCCAAAAATAGAATAAAATGTACTAGTAATATTTGTATATACTTATAAATATAAAATCAAGATAAAAATGGAAAAATTAAAAAGAAAATAAAAATAGACACCTTGTACATATTCATCATGTATATAGTCCACTCACCTATATTTATTTCACCTTATAAATAAATTAATTAATTTCTATAAAAATTTGTACATATTTTATCTTTTATGTTGAAAATAAATAAAATAAAAATCACTAAAACAAAAATAAAATAAAAAGAACAAAATTAAAAACCAAAAAGAATATTGTAAATATACCATGTACATAGATGTATATATCTATTTATTTCTCCCTTGTATATAAATAATAAAAATAAAATAAAAATACCCTTTTATTTCTAATTTTATGCTATAAATAAATAAAATATAAAATAGGAATAAAAATGCACAAAAATAACAAATTAAAAATCAAAAATTAAAAAGGCATATTGTGTAAATACCTATATATAGCATAAAGTGTAAATACCTTATTTTTATTTCGAAAAATTAATTAAAGATCACCAAAAAATAGAAAAAAATAAAATAAACATTTTTCGTATTTTGAGTTTTTCATAATTCGGCCATTTGCTATTTTTAATTCAATTTCTAAATCATTTCCAGGTGGTTGAATCTCATTGGTCCACGGGGATGTTGACCGCCCGGTCAACTCCCCCCTGTGGACAACTTCCCACGGGTTTTACACGCCCGACCCGACTTCTCCATATTTTGGCGTCCAAACCCAACCACCTCGCACCTAAACCCAGGGTCCTATTTACACCCCAATCATCCGGGAACATCGCCTGACATCGTGCATAGGGATCCGTGCTCCATCGAGTCGGACCCGATCCTTTCTTCCCGGACCTTCCACCATATAAAAGCCGAGCTCACCCACCCATTCCGCATCTTTTGGACCTCCCACTCGTAGCCAAGGACCTCCTCCGGTGAGCCTGAGTGACAGCGACGTTCTTCGGAGTGGAAGTGAGGCACGAGGACCTCGGGAACCTTCAGATCCGGTGGCATCGCCGCGAGCGCGCCCAGCCTCGGGGAGCCGACGACCCCTTGCAGGCAATGACCCAGAAGCTCCCCGAGCCTCAGCCCAGTCGATAGCCTCCACCAGATAGTCTCTTTATCCCATAGATTAGCGTAGATTCAAATCTTTAGTTTCCTGTAGCCGTAGCTCCGCCGCCTTCACCAGCTCACTCCGACCATCCATCAGCCCATCCGACACCGCCACCACCTTCACGAGCCTCCTCCGCATCTTCTCCACCTACCCATCCCCCCTGGCTCGCCCCAGGGCAGGGACATCGGTTCTCCCCCTCCGCCGCTCGCCGAAGGACCGCCATATCGACGCACCCTTCACTATTCTCGCGCTCTGACGGGTCGAGGCAGTTTGCCCTCGACCCATCTTTCTTCATGTGCAGGTCTCATCATCAGTAGAGCCTCATCTGGAGGCCAGCAGCTCAGGCACAGAAGCTCCCGGTCTTCATCGCCACCGGAGCTCTCCTGAGCTCCACGCCTTCATCGGAGACCATCATTAGCTGCGGGACTTTAAGGCGGAGCCCTTCCGCACTTCAGGAGCAGCAGGGGAGGTCCACTGTGCGTACATCGGGCCGGCGAAACTCGCCGGCCATCAGTTCTTCCTCGACCTCCAGACATCGTCTGATCGACCCCGGCTCCAGTTTAGATCCTGACCGTCCATCCGAGGAGCTTCCAGCACCGTCCGATATTTGGAGGAGCGATCTGGACCGATCGATCGTCGAGGTTTAGCCACAGAGCCTCATGTTCGTTCGATCTCACACGTGGCGAAACCCTGGCCGTTCGATCAGCCCGAGGATTCCAGTGTTGGGCGCCACCCCGTTCTCAGCCGTCGATCAGCACACGTGGCGCCCATCCGACGGCCTACTTTATAAAGGGTAAATATTCCCTTAGGCCCTTATCTTTGGCGTAGTTTGCTTTTAGTCCTGTAAATATTTTTAGAATTTTATTTACGTTAGGTAAATTGCACATTGGACCTTATCTTTCCTGCTATTTGCATATATACCCCTGCCTGTAGTGTGTCGCATGCATCGACACGTGTTTATCTGGGATATTTGCATTGATAGCCTTGTAGTTCTGGATTGTTACTGAATGAATGAAAACTTTTTATTAATTGCATATGTGCCCCTGTGAATGATTTTTTAGAGCATGTACGTTTATTAGTGGGTAAATTACACTAAGGTCCCTGGACTTTTAATACTTGTTATTATTTAGCCCAGAAACCTTATTTTCATTGCAATTAGGTTCCTGTATGCCCAGGACACGCGCCTCGCACGTGACTTCTTGGAAATTTTGCACCGGACCCCCTGGGACTTCTGGTATTTACGTACAGGTCCCTGTGCACTGTTCCTAGGTTTTGATTTTTAATAAAATATCAAACTAACTCCAAATTCAATTAAAATTGGATACATGGATCCTGCCATGTTGTAAAATTTTCTAGAATTTTTGGAGATATTTTTGGTTTTATTTGGTATTTTTAAAAATTCAAAAACAAGCTTTTTCTTTACTATCTGATTTGAAAATTCACAAAAAGATATTAAAATACATCTAAAAATTACAAAAAATTGGTTACTGTGTAGTTTGCCTTGTTTGAATTTCCGACCAATTTTGGTCATTTTTCATTATATAAAACTCATAAAAATTGAAAAACACTAAAAACACTATAAAAATTATAATAAATAATTTAAAAAAACAAAAACAATAATTTCAGTGCCTAAATTTTCCTTGTTCCTTCTTCTATACAGGAAAATTACCTCCAAGCTTTTTAGGGACTTTTGGATATTTTATCTAAGTCCCTCAAGCTCGGCTAGACATTGTTGTTATTTTCTTGCATTGTTTTATTTTTAGAAAATTAAATAAAAATCAGAAAAATCCCAAAAATTCAGTAAAAACAGTAAAATACATAAAATACATAAAAACATTTTTATTTGAATTTTTGAGTGATTTTTGATGCATTAAATAATTGGTTGTATTTGACTTATTCACTTGTTTTCTTATTTTCTCAATTAATTAAAAATCCAAAAAAAATATAAAAATCAAAAATCCACCAAAAACACTTGTCTTTTATTTTATTCTTTTTTAGGCTACTTCGTAGGCCGCAAGGCCATCATGTGCTCCCTGAGTCCAACCCTGGTCGCTATACCAGGCTAATCCAATAGCCAGGACCGCTATCGCATTTATTTGATTTTGACTTGATTTTGGTAGTCTACTTTACTTTTTCTTGATTGACCGAGAGACTTCCTAGATACGGGTCGCAACGACCCTTGATCTATTTTCTTTCACCCGTATCTTGGTGATTTTTCTGCCATCAGAATGGCGCCGTTGCCGGGGAGCACGGCTTAGTAGTTTTTCTTTTTATTTTATTTTCTTTTTCGCGGCTTTCCGCGGCTCTTTCTGAGTCCGCGGCTTTTTGTTTTTCTTTATTTTTGTTTTATTTCTTTTTCTTGTCTTTTATTTTATTTTCTTTTCTGTTTGATTTTTGCTTGTTTATTTTATTTGCCCTTTTTGCACATATACCCTTGTTTATTTTTTTGCTTTATTTGATAATTATTCTTGGTTTGACGCTTTGTTTCTTTCTTGCAAGGGCCCGAGGACCGAGGCGGCAGCTTTCGAGAAGCCAGCGCAACCGCGGGACTTAGAGGCGGCTCCCTTCTGCACGGAACTGTAGGAGAGCGTGAGAGAGAGGCTGAGTGGGAGAGGATTAGAATAGAATAGTTAGACTTTATTTTCATTCATTTGATTATTGTAATAATACAGGGATAGACAGTGTGGACTTGGATTTTGTAGCGGGTCTGTTTCGCCGAGCACCGGCGTGCTCGGGGGACCCTTAGGTTTTTCGCGGTTTTTTGCGGTTTTGTTTTTCTTCGCTGCCTTTTACGGTTTTACACGGTTTTTCTCGAGCCCCTAGATTTAGGACTTTCTGTTTGATTGTGTCGTAATTGAGTAGGATCCAAACATCTAATAGACTGCCTGCACCTATAGATCGTAATTGGACCTACTAATAAAAGGATAATAAAAATAACTGACTCACTCCCTTCGAGCCTACATGCCGTAGCCTGCCCTGCCAAGCGCTGCTCCTGAACCCGATGTGTCAGGAGGAGGAGGGGTAGACCGAGACCGGACTCTTGGATCGAAGGATCGGTGACCAGTTAGACGGTTCTTCGAGTAGAAGTTGCCTGTTTAGGGGCTCGGTTTTTTACCGATGCACCATATAGGTAGTTTCTTTTCTGTCTTTACATTTCTGTGCGGATCATATTGCATGTAGAGTGCTGGAGACAGGTATGCATTTCTATCTTTGCATGCATCATTGATTTTATCGCGCATTGGCTTTCTCGTCTTCTCCCCCTGTTTTTTACTTAATAACCAGGAGAACCGAAAAATTCGTTAGGCATTTCTTTTTATTGAAAAATACCAAAAAATAAAAACAATAAAATCGGGACTGCTAATCACACTTGACTTAAAAGACACTTCACTGAAAATCTGTCTTGGGGAGAGTAACCCCCTCCTTGTTTGGTTTGGATGAGCGAGAGAGTGACCCGCACCTTAGGATAGAGCCATCCGATTTTTCTCGACTGATTACCGGCTCTTTGGTACGGGACAGTCGGTTGAGAGATATCGGACTCCTATTACCTCACGTAATCGCTCTGATAGACTGAATGATCACCTAATATAAAATCGACAAGATAATTGACCGATCCCTTTTCGGTCTTCAGCTCTGTGTGCGTAGGTGAATCAGGGGTTTGCTTGTTCATCTTGTGTGATTTCCAGATCCCTTCGATCTTTCCCCATCCTCCTCCATCTATTTCCCACCCTCCCTCCCTTCAGTCCTCTCCCTCTTCTCCTTTACCCCTGGATGATGGAGCCCCCTCACTTCGAGCCGACTCTTGCGGCTTTTTCTTCACTATCTGACCATCACTCCAGTCCACCTTCTAGGGAGGTTCGATCTCCGACCTACCTCCCTCTCCCTCCCTCCCTTTCATCTCACTACTCTGGGCATGCTGTGCGAGACGTCCGAGGATACCAGAAAGAGCAGATGCGAGACCCGGACAATGTCGTTGCTGAGTTGAGAGAGCACTCCGTTGGTGACCAGAGATAGCAGTGGAGATCAGCAGGCATATCCTATTCCTGAAGGATGGAGGAGCAGATAGCACAGGGAGCTGAGTCAGCTTCTACACTAGGTCCATTCGTCTTGGATTTGGATTACATTCAGCGACTGCCGACATTTTCAGGAGAGGCGCACGAGGAGCCTTATCTTCACCTGTCCGCATTCGAGGAGTTTTGTAGAGCACAGATATATTCAGATGTCACTGCAGAGGAGCTGATGACTAGGACCTTCCCCTTCACACTTCAGGACAGAGCCATGAGATGGCACCGCCGATTGGGGAGGACATTCGACACGTGGGGAGAGTTACGCCGAGAGTTCTTACATAGATACTTTCCCCCGCGTAGAGCAGAGTTTATGCGGTCCTTGATCACCGCCTTTTCAGTTGATCCCCAAGAGCCATTACATGAGGCATGGCCGAGGTTTCTTGACCTCTTGAGGAGATTTACCGATCACGGGCTTCCGCTGACAGACTTGATAGAGATCTCCATGCGGGGGATGACTGCAGAGCAGATAGCACTGGTGATTACCACATGTGGCAGTTCACACCGCAGTTCCGAACTTCCGGCATTCACTTACTGGACACCATCTCGAGTTTACTTTCACATAGATCTTCTTCACGAGATGTCGTAGTCGGGACAACACATGTGGACGTTGCAGTACCAGTGCGGTGTGTCGCTTTACATGATGAGACAGTTTCTACACACCAGCCCGAGGACTTGGATGCTCCACCACCACAGAGTACTGAGGAGATGACCACGATAGCAGAGGTTCGAACCCAGAGTCTTCTCGAGTTTCCGTTGGCTTTCCATCTAGAGTTCGAGGCAGCCCCAGAGTTTCCAGTTGATGAGTCTTGGATATCAGACCTTCTGATACTCCAGGAACCGGAGGAGCCCCTGCTACAACACCCATTGTCTCAGACACTTCAGATTCCAGTCCACGAGGAGTCAGCCTCCTTTCTGCAGAGATACTTCTTGGATACAGACAGCTACAAGGACTCAGCCCAGCAGCCACAACTCGATGAGGGATACCACTTTGAGAGTACAGACACAGAGAGTCCCATATTCGAGTCTGTTGTCCTCCACTTTGTTGAGACAGATACACTTTTTGAGGACCAGTGGGTAGCCAGCATAGCCGCAGAGCGAGGATCAGCCGCAGATACTTTGCCAGCTTCCGCGGTGTTGACTAGTACCTTCTCCTGCTTCCAGATTGCCGAGAGCTACACTTCTAATGACGATGCAGCCTGGTGCACTGAGTGGAGACTTGATAGCAGCACAGATGCCCATCTAGATCCTGATCCTCTACTTTTCACCTCTGATCTTTCATTTCTCCCCGAGGGTTATCTGCGGGAGGATGTCGCACTCAATGAATACTCGGTTTCACCTTCTGAGAGTGTATCTGGTCTGGCGGAGCATGAAACCGAGTCTTTAGATCCTTCTGATTCTGAGTCTTCTCACCTCGACAACCCTCGCGAGGATGAGCCCATCCTGGAGATATTCGATGATCTGCCTGATCTGCTTCTATTTCATGCATCGGATATCAGTCTTCTTAGAGAGTCTCCTGATCTTGACTGCACATATCTTCTTGAGACACTGATTGACGTGGACGATTCCATTACTGATCCATCCTTCTCCGCGTTCGATTTCTTCGGCTCCACACTTTCACTCCAGTCTGATCCAGAGCCGACGATTTCTTTTGTGCTACCGGATCTCAATCACATCCTTCCACATCCATGGCCGGTAGCAGACACCCGCTTGATTGCATACCTGGGTGTTTTACTTTACACTTTCGAGTTTGTCGTTGTTCTCATACCAAGACTGCGACGACAGTACGGTATTCGACTTACCGATGACGTACTGAACCTTGATACTGCGTTATCCTAGCCTTTGCGCCCAGCTAGGGGCGTAAAAGCTAGCGCTTGTTGAGAGGCACCTCAACATTGTACTCTTTTCTATATACGTGTTTTATCTTAGTTTGATCTTCCTTTCTTCCGTTCTTGTTTTCACCCCAGGTCTCGCTTAGGATTATCTTTGCTATACTTAGGATATTGCTCATCCTAAGTATGGGGGGTGGAAACACCGGGTTGTTCTTCGTTCTGTTTCATCACTTCTGTTGTTGCCTATACTTAAGGTTCTTCACCTTAAGTATAGGGGGAGTGATGCCCCTCCACCTTGTATATATTTGTCTATTTTCTTCGTGTCTTGCTACCCCTGTTTTGCTGCCTATACTTAGGGATATTTTACCCTAAGTATGGGGGGTAGACCCTGTACATTCTCCACTCGGTTTTCCCTTTGTGTACAGCCTGCTATACTTAGGATTACTTGATCCTAAGTATAGGGGGAAAAGCTGAGACCCTCTTGATATTCTATTTATTCATTCTTCTTTGTATATAGCCTTCCTTTTCACTTCCCTATACTAAGCACGAGTTGTGTCTTCTTCATCGCTCTTGACTCTTAGGACATCGTTCGAGCTAAGTATAGGGGGGTGTGTATATATTTCATATATACTTTAGCCATAACTCGTACTTTGTGTGAGTGTAAATAAATAACATGGCTAAAAACCCTAAAAATCACAAAAATTAAAAACTTTTCATGTACATAAACATTCTTTTATTTGCATATAAATAGCTATTGTACAAATTATTTTTGTAAAAATGTTTTCAAAATTTTTTGTGTAAAGCTTGTTTAAATATTTTCTTATCAAAATTATGTATATAGTACAAAATTTTTCCAAAATATTTTGAAAATCAAAAGTTTGCAAAAATCTTGTGTAAATGTGTGTAAATACTTTTGCAAAACTTGCACTTCATGCATTCATCCATTCATGATTCAAAACATTTTTCAAAAATTTTGCATGTTTGTAAAAATTTGTGTAAAATAGCATCTTTGTAAATATGTATATAGTTTTTCTGGATTATAGTTGACATTTAAACTAGCTTGGAATTAAATTGGGAAATGGAGCTTGATTAAGATCTTAATCCACCTAATTTCTAAGAGGAACCTTATAGGGCTTAGGTTTAAGGCTTTTCAGGTCCATGGTGACTTAGTTCTTTAAGTCCACTAGGCTATGATCACATGTCATCTCAATGAGCCTAAGTAGAGCACTTAACAACAGCACATGACTCATAGAGACAATGGCTTTACTTGGACACCAGCACTTTGCACCGAGCTCTCTACGGATGAGGTGGTGAGGAGGCAGTCTTCCTTGACTTGGGGTAGCATATGAGGGTAGTACTTCTAGGCAGAACCTCTCTTCTTCTTTTAGTGAAGGAAGTGCGTCTCAACTTGGTCTGGTTGTCATGAGGTCTAACGAAGGGAGTTGTGGGTTGCAATAAAGCTTTAAAAGAGGGATAGTCTACTGGCTCAAGAGGAAAAACTCCTTGTATATATGCTGCACATGTATATGTTGTACAGATGCACTTGAAAAAAAATGCAAAAAGAAAATAACTCCAAAAAAGTGGTGGGTCTGATAGAAAATGATAATCCTACCGGAGTATGTATATAGTGCAATAAGCAAAGCTTGAGATTCATGTTCCACCTTATGTAGCTTGCAGCAGGGAGACTTGGCTACACTGGTCAAGCTCCCAAGGATACATGGCTACACTGGCCATGGTCCATTCTCTTCTTCCCCCTCTTCTTGAGCCGGTTGAACTTGAACTTAGAAGGGAATACCCCGCTCCTCGAGGAAAGAGTGGCCAGATTGAGGTCATAGAGTTACCTTGTTGGGGGGGATGTCAAGTTGCCATTTCTGAGGTGGAGAGCTTATACCTCGCAATCACAAGACAAGGAAAGGTTCATGGTCTTCAAGGTTTGTGTTTGATGACTTGTTCTGATCTGGGTTATTGAGGAGTCTTGATTAGAGATTAGTGGAACTTAGAGGCTGTTGAGTTTTAAGCTTAAGTCCAAATAAGGTTCCGACACATTAATAATCCAAAGATCTGATAGAGCTCCATACCTCAATTTAATGAAGGCAAGTTTAATATTCAACCTTGATCCATGTGCATTCACCTCTTTTTCTTTTTCTTTCTCTCTTTTGCACTTCTTTTTCAAACAAGTGTTTGCTAAGGGACTAGCAAAGTTAAGTATAGGGGGTGATGAATACTCATTCATCACTCTTTATTCTTATATTTTAGCTACAAAAACCTTTGTAAATGCATGTATATGTTTGTAAATACAAATAATTACCAAAAGCATGCATTGTGTAAAAAGTAATAATTAGCATGTTTTTGTGCAAAGATAAAAGAATAAAGATTAAAAAGAAAAAGAGGGAAATATTTAGAATAAATATTGAGCAACCTAACCCAAGGGAGGGCTCAGCATGGGCCTGACCGCATAAAAGCCAAAGTAGAGGGAGATAGGGGCTCATGTGTGTAAATATACCTGTAAATGTCAATAAAGATATTTTCCTCCAAAAATAGAATAAAATGTGCTGGTACATATTTGTATATACTTATAAATATAAAATCAAGATAAAAATAAAAAAATTAAAAAGAAAATAAAAATAGTCACATTGTACATATTCATCATGTATATAGTCCACTCACCTATATTTATTTCACCTTATAAATAAATAAATTAATTTCTATAAAAATTTGTATATATTTTATCTTTTATGTTGAAAATAAATAAAATAAAAATCACTAAAACAAAAATAAAATAAAAAGAACAAAATTAAAAACCAAAAAGAATATTGTAAATATACCATGTACATAGATGTATATATCTATTTATTTCACCCCTGTATATAAATAATAAAAATAAAATAAAAATACCCTTTTATTTCTAATTTTATGCTATAAATAAATAAAATATAAAATAGGAATAAAAATGCACAAAAATAACAAATTAAAAATCAAAAATTAAAAAGGCATATTGTGTAAATATCTATATATAGCATAAAGTGTAAATACCTTATTTTTATTTCGAAAAATTAATTAAAAATCACCAAAAAATAGAAAAAAAATAAAATAAACATTTTTCGTATTTTGAGTTTTTCATAATTCGGCCATTTGCTATTTTTAATTCAATTTCTAAATCATTTCCAAGTGGCTGAATCTCATTGGTCCACGGGGATGTTGACCTCCCGGTCAACCCCCCCCTGTGGACCACTTCCCACGAGTTTTAGACGCCCGACCCGACTTCTCCATATTTTGGCGTCCAAACCTGACCACCTCGCACCTAAACCCAGGGTCCTAATTACACCCCAATCATCCGGGAACCTCGCCGGACATCGTGCCTAAGGATCCGTGCTCCATCGAGCCGGACCCGATCCTTTCTTCCCAGACCTTCCACCATATAAAAGCCAAGCTCAGCCACCCATTTCCGCATCTCTTGGACCTCCCACTCGTAGCCAAGGACCTCCTCTGGTGAGCCTGAGTGACAGCGGCGTTCTTCGGAGTGGAAGTGAGGCACGAGGACCTCGGGAACCTTCAGATCCGGTGGCATCGCCGCCGTGCGCTGCCGCGAGCGCGCCCAGCCTCGGAGAGCCGACGACCCCTTGCAGGCAATGACCCAGAAGCTCCCCGAGCCTCAGCCCAGTCGATATCCTCCACCAGGTAGTCTCTTTAGCCCATAGATTAGCGTAGATTCGAATCTTTAGTTTCCTGTAGTCGTAGCTCCGGCTTCAGATGAGGCTCTACTGATGATGAGACCTGCACAGGAAGAAAGATGGGTCGAGGGCAAACTGCTTCGACCCGTCAGAGCGCGAGAACAATGAAGGGTGCGTCGATATGGCGGTCCTCCGGCGAGCTGCAGAGGGGGAGAACCGATGTCCCTGCTCCGGGGCGAGCCAGGGGAGATGGGTAGGTGGAGAAGATGCGGAGGAGGCTCATGAAGGTGGTGGTGATGTCGGATGGGATGATGGATGGTCGGAGTGAGTTGGTGAAGGCACAGAAGCTCCCGGTCTTCATCGCCGCCGGAGCTCTCCAGAGCTCCCCGCCTTCATCGGAGAACATCATTAGCTGCGGGACTTTAAGGCGGAGCCCTTCCGCACTTCAGGAGCAGCAGGGGAGCTCTACCATGCGTACATCATGCCGGCGAAGCTCGCCGGCCATCAGTTCTTCCTCGACCTCCAGACACCGTCCGATCGACCCCAGGCTCCAGGTTAGATCCTGACCGTCCATCCGAGGAGCTTCCAGCACCGTCCAATATTTGGAGGAGCGATCTGGACCGGTCGATCATCGAAGTTTAGCCACAGAGCCTCACGTCCGTTCGATCTCACACGTGGCGAAGCCCTGGCCGTTCGATCAGCCCGAGGATTCCAGTGTTGGGCGCCACCCCGTTCTCAGCCGTCGATCAGCACATGTGGTGCCCATCCGACGGCCTACTTAATAAAGGGTAAATATTCCCTTAGGCCCTTAGCTTTAGCATAGTTCGCTTTTAGTCCTGTAAATATTTTTAGAATTTTATTTGCGTTAGGTAAATTGCACATTGGACCTTATCTTTCCTGCTATTTGCATGTATACCCCTGCCTGTAGTGTGTCACGTGTATCGACACGTGTTTGTTTGGGATATTTGCATTGATAGCCTTGTAGTTCTGGGTTGTTACTGAATGAATGAAAACTTTTCTTTAATTGCATATATGCCCTTGTGAATGATTTTTTAGAGCATGTGCGTTTATTAGTGGGTAAATTACACTAAGGTCCCTAGGCTTTTAATACTTGTTATTATTTAGCCCAGAAACCTTATTTTCATTGCAATTAGGTCCCTGTGTGCCCAGGACACGCGCCTCGTGCGTGACTTCTTGGAAATTTTGCACCGGACCCCCTGGGACTTCTGGTATTTACGTACAGGTCCGTGTGCACTGTTCCTAGGTTTTGATTTTTAATAAAATATCAAACTAACTCCAAATTCAACGAAAATTGGATACATGGCTCTTGCCATGTTGTAAAATTTTCTACAATTTTTGGAGACATTTTTTGTTTTATTTGGTATTTTTAAAAATTCAAAAACAAGCTTTTTCTTTACTGTCTGATTTGAAAATTCACAAAAAAAATATTAAAATACATCTAAAAATTACAAAAAAATGTTTACTGTGTAGTTTGCTTTGTTTGAATTTCTGACCAATTTTGGTCATTTTTCATTATATAAAACTCATAAAAATTGAAAAACACTAAAAATACTATAAAAATTATAATAAATAATTTAAAAATCCAAAAACAATAATTTCAGTGCCTAAATTTTCCTTGTTCCTTCTTCTATACAGGACAATTACCCCCAAGTTTTTTAGGGACTTTTGATTATTTTATCTAAGTCCCTCAAGTTCGACTGGACATTGTTGTTGTTTTCTTGCATTGTTTTATTTTTAGAAAATTAAATAAAAATCAGAAAAATCTCAAAAATTCACTAAAAGCAGTATAAACATAAAATAAATAAAAACATTTTTATTTGAATTTTTGAGTGATTTTTGATGCATTAAATAATTGGTTGTATTTGACTTATTCACTTGTTTTCTTATTTTCTCAATTAATTAAAAATCCAAAAAAAATATAAAAATTAAAAATCCACCAAAAACACTTGTCTTTTATTTTATTCTTTTTTAGAGTACTTTGTAGGCCGCAAGGCCATCACGTGCTCCCTGAGTCCGACCCTGGTCGCTATACCAGGCTAATCCAATAGCCAGGACCGCTATCGCATTTATTTGATTTTGACTTGATTTTGGTGGTCTGCTTTACTTTTTCTTGATTGACCAAGAGACTTCCTAGATACGGGTCACAACGACCCTTGATCTATTTTCTTTCACCCGTGTCTTGGTGATTTTTCGTGCCATCAAGCGAATAGTCGCACTAGTTGCTCGATACAGCGAAATTTAAAAAACTTTCATGCGACGAAACCACATGATCCAAGAACACTTCTCGGATCGTTTTGTCTAAACCACAAACAAGTAATAGGATTACCTCTTGAAGCGTGGTTGCGATCGAGTCTCTAAACGAAGAGACCTCCTGTCTCAAGTCCGATCCGACGGAGGAGATGCTTGCGAGTGCGGGGATGAATCACGTACTTCTCGCAATCCATGTTGATGATCCAAGCGGCAGATCTCCTGATCTCGACACACGAGATCCAATGTCTTCTTCATGAGCGAGGCGCACCGAAGTAGACAGAGATCCACGAGCAGACGATCGGGCGGCATAACGACAATGCTGCGGCGATGGAGACTTCTCTCTAGGTCATCCATGGTGGACGGCCATGAGAGAGGGAGAGAGAGTAGACGTGTAGAGAGAAAGAGAGAGAGATGTGCTACAATAGCATGTATGTGTAAAGAGAGAGCATGGTATGCCTCTCTATTTATAGGGTTTTGGGATCCATGGATCTCAATCCATGGGACATATAAAATCAATGGATGAGATTGATTTATGTCAATCCAATGGTCAAGATTGTTGTTGGTAAAAACCAACAACTTATGATCTAATTTAGATTAAAATATATTTGACAAAATCAAATATAAATCAATCCTAAATTACACCAATCAAATAAGGAGAGAATGTATATGGAGATCACATCTCCATATACTTTCCACGTGGACGGCCACCCATTCCAATTAGGAATTGGGTGCCGCCCACTTGATTCCTCATGGAGACAATCTCATGAGATTTCATGAGATTGCATATCTCCATGGAAATCTCTCTCATTATTTATTTCCAACAACTTTTGTTGGGATTTTATTCGCCAAAAATAATTCACAATTAATTTTGGGAATATTGCAATCTTGACATTGGAAAATTGTGAATCACATTCACAACCCAAAACAACATATAATTACATTATCAATTAATTACACAATGTGTATCCAATACACATAATAATTAATTAACAAATATAAATTATGATTAGCTCTCTCTAATACATTACAAATCACATTTATAATATATTATGAATAATTGGATATTACTATCCACGTTATTCTTATCCATAATAATTAAATCACATTTAATTATATTGGATAACTTATTCTCATGTTCTCTAATAATATGAATCACATTCACATTATTTACATCTCTGATAATCAAATCACATTTAATTATCTAAGATAACTCTCCTTATAATATGGATCAAATTCATATTATTCATGATAATTAAATCGCATTTAATTATCCATTTTCTCAATTACATATATCAACAATAGAATTATCCATGTACTCTTTCAAGGATAATGCGCTTTCTCCGCGAATACTTGGAGATAAGGACAGGGCGATTGTATTGTTCCACGTATAGTGACTTGGATATTGAGATTACATCTCAAATCCAGATCTCGGGCCTCCCATAGATGCTTGATTAAATCAAGACCGCAAATCTAATCTTCTCATTGTATCTGAATCACATTCAGATCAATGTCCAACATTTGGACTAAGATCAGATTACTTCTCTATTGAGAGGAGTCACTAAAATCCAGACATATTTCATCACTCCCTAGGAATGGAAGCGTCATGGTTATACAATCGTTTATGATCACATCACCCTCAGGTATTCCCAATACCTGTACATCCTGCATACTGGAAGACTCAGAATAAACCCGAAGTATTAGATCAACTTTATACTATCTACTTCAGGGTTATATCAGTAAGTTTCTCATTTTGATCATTGGGAGTTGGTATCGATCATATACTTTCCAAAAGCATATATCATACCTAGGTCTAGATCATATACTTTCCAAAAGTATATATCAAACCTACAAGTCAAGCTTCCAAAGCGAGACGACCGTGCGCACGGAATTTGATTCTTCCCAATATCTCATGAGTGAGCTCATGTCTTCCGGTTCAGTAGTGAACCTGTACGATCCCTTTGAGAGGTCGTATTACTCGTATGCCCTTATATGCACACCAGCGCACCGGTGTATAGACCTTGATTAGGTCATCAACCTATTGGTCTGCCAAATGCACATACTCAGACATATAGTAACACATCTGTCTCCGATCAGAGGATGCGTGCCTATATCATGACAGCATACGATATAGGACTTTGGTTATCTCGATCTCGTTAAGTCAACTCTTTGACCTAACTAATCTGACACCTCCGAATCTCTATTCCTATACAGAGGACCTGCATCAAGAGGTTCGTCAGATATTAGCCTAAATGAGAAAGGATTGCCATCTCCTACTCAGGCTGGAGATCATCTCTTAACAATCATTTGACGGTGCTTGATGAGTCCTCAATCTAACTCTTTAGATATTCATCTAAGCACTGGCCTCTATGATTCAATAATTGAATCAACAACTATATGATCATTAAGATGGCCATGGACCCTAATTGTACTAAGGGACCTATTATGCAAATTATGTATTCTTCATTTCAGATTAGGGAATGATATTTTTAATAACATTTATTGCATAATAGATCGACGTGGGCTATCATGTCCAACAATCTCCCACTAGCCCAAAGAGCCATTAATGGGCTAATCATTTAAACTCACACTCATGTGACAATCATAGGCTATTTAGAAAATAGCTAGGTAAGCTGATCAGTCACTCTGTTCTTCAAGAGACTACGTCGAGTCCTTTTACGGCACTTGCATATCCCCTAGTAACAGTTCTCGCATCCAATGCGAATGTTGCATCTTATGCAACCAATACTCAACTTTGTTATAGTGTCCTTGACACTATACCTTGATGATTATTATAACCAGTATGTCCATAATCCTTATTAGAATACCTTCATTCCTGGAGATTTCTATCTCCTAAGGTATCTACAGTGAAGACCCTTATAGATCACTATCTACAAGGTCTTAATCTTTTGAAGATAAGACTTTGAGATTACTATCTCCAAGTTTCATCATCTTTGAAGATATTGTTATTACTGCAATCAAGTATTTTTATCTCCATAGTGGAATTAGTAACAGTTTACTACTCCCACTACATGGCAGACATCTGGCTTTTGTACACATCTAGCATATACCCAGCTTCTCGGAACTGATGCACAAGGGCAAGCAGTTTTAGCATTCACATCCTCAACTCTTTGAGGTGCTATCCCTTTAGATAGGTCAGTACCATATCTTAAGGGAAGGAAGCCTTTCTGAAATTTTTCAGAAAATGGAATAAGTCCAAGGTGTACTACTAATGTGTTGGTCCCAATACCCTCTTCTCTTTGCTTCTGAACATCTTCAGAACTAGGATCTAAGAGGTATCCTTGAGATCATATCTCAAGGTATGGAACAACCCAATTATAAAACACTTACTAGTATCATCCTTAGATCATTCCAAATGATTAGGATATTATCTACATTTAGCGCGATGAACACAATGGCACTCCCACTAAGCTTCACATGGTTCATCAAGATTTTATCTGAAATCATAACATTTACAATTTCATCAATCTTATGTTCCAACTACAAGAAACTTATTTGGAGTCCAAAAATGGAGTTCTTTAGCTAGCACACCTTGCTTTCCTCAACCATGAAGCCCTGGGCTACTTCATATGAATATCCTCAGAGAGGTATTCATAGAGGAATGCAATCTTGACTCACATCATGAAGATGTCATAGTCAAGCTGTGTAGCTATAGTTAGCAATATTCTGATGGGTTAAAGCAAGGTCACTGGAGAGCAAGACTCATCGCAAGCGATGTCTTCTCTTCGGTATGTAGCTCATGGCTACGAATCGTGCTTTGAAGGTCTCTACCTTCTCATCAGGTTCCTTTTTCTCTTGAAGATCCATATACACCTTAATGGGTCTTACTCATATAGGTGGATCCTCGAGGGTCTATATACAACATTTGTATATGAAGTCTACTTTAGACTTTATTGCTAACATCCACCTTTCCATGATATGATCTTCAGAAGCATCATCACATGAAGTCAGATCATTGTCAGATTCAACTGACACATGGAATCCATCCTCAAACTTATTTGAAGAGGTATTAATGTTTCATCTTTAATTGTCTATTTAGTTTCCGATCTCAGGAGCCTCATTATCTTCTCAAGATTAAATGAGTTCCTTTACTTCATTTTCATCTTGATTCTTAAGAGAGTCATTTCCTCTAAGAATCACATTCTCAGAGATGAGATCCTTTAAGAATCTCAAGGTTATAAAGTAGGTATCCAATACCATCCTTTATTTTCCTAATGAAGTAGCACTTTCCAGTGTCAGATTCCAGCTTAATCACATGGAACCTTATTAAGGATATATATAATGTAGTCTCTACCACATATATATATATACTTGAAAACTAAGAGATAATTATGCTAAGATTAATCATTGATCAAATCATGTCACACATGATCAATTGTATCTCCCTACAACTCTATTGAGTTAAGGTTCATTAGGAGGATTGAGATAGGAATGATATTCATATCTCCAAAAGGTATTCCTTGAATTCATCTAACGAGTACAAGCTACCTTGGTTAGATCAAATTCATTTCATCTTCCTTCAAACTTTGGTTCTAAACCAAAATTATGAAATCTTTGAATATTTCAAAGGTTTCTTAGATGAAGAGAAGAAATCTCATATCATACATAATCATCCATAGATATCACATATCCATAATGTTACTATGATATAGATGATTCACATACATCAATATGTACAGATCATGAATACCTTGACATCTTACACCATTCCAAAAGAAAGGTGTATTGGACATTTTTACTTTGAATACAATATTCATAAGTATGCAAGATTTGACATTTTAGACATTCTAAAGTTTCAGCTCTTACTTGTCCATTGATCTCATCAATAGACATATATCCAAAACATGATGCCAGATCATTGTCAAATGATCTTTATCCTCCTATTGATCTTTTAAAAGGTTTAATTTTCAGTATTAGAAATCTTAATGAACCATTCATTAATTTCTAATTTAGTGGAGTCAACTAGATGTTAGATTACTATCTGAAATATCTCCATCATAACTCTTTATGATAGGTCTATTCCAGAATTTCATGTTTATTCCCAACATTTAGAAATAAACAATGAGTGTATTCTAATGTCTAGGTCATAGAGACATTCTCTAAGACTAAGGGCTCTCCCACTGAAATATGAAGTATAATCATCCGGTGGAAATTGTTGAAACAATTGCATCAATTCCAACATGGATGAACATTAAACCTTAAGATCAAATTTCTAATATTCTAATACCTATGCAACCAATTGCAAGTGTCATTAGAAGATTGAGATGCAACTATTAGACTTTATCTTATCAAATAAGTAAGTCAATATCAATGATTAAGTAGATTATTCTGATGTACTATCTGATTCCTTCTCTAAGAATTCTAGATAGATTTGATAGTCATACTATCAACACATCAACTTATTGTAGTATTGGTATTCATCCAACTCTTTGGATGTCATATGGAAGTCACAGAAGTACAGTCAACTCTTTGACTCTACCTCTTACTGGGTCTAACCCGTGCTTCCACTGCGCTCCCTTTATCTATAAGCAACCATTACTCAAGACCAAGGATCTCTTATGTTGAAATCAAAAATTTCAATATAAGAGTATTTCAACATTATACAAGCTTCATTCAATTCATATAATATGAATAACATGAAGCATCATGAATGACCAGAGTATAGACAGTAGAATGATGACACTCAGCATATCTACATCCATCTAAACTCTTAAAATATTGGTTCAGATAGGTATTCAAACAATTTGAATACATCATCTACTATAGAGCCACCATTCTGCATAATGCAGAGAACCATGTCATTCATGATCATATGTCGAGAGCACATATGTATGCCAGAACATCTTCTTAGATTTTTATAAGGATTATTCGATAATTACGATCATCATCGACATGTCACTTCAACAAGTACATTCGATGAGATCAAGACTTATAGAGACATACAAACCCTAGGGTTTTAGTCCTATTATCTATTTAATTATCACTTCTCATTATTATGAGGAAACTTGCACATTGCAACCACATACATTATGTGTCCAATGGCAAGTACAATATCTGGATCATAGGTCAATCCGTGATATTCTATTGGTTATTATTGAGTATAACATTGAGTGGGATTAAAGAAGGATTATCTGAAATAAAAAATATGCATAAATATGTAATTTACTTTGATTTAGGAATTTTTTATATCAAAGTTGTATTGCCTTGTCAACATTGAAATCTAATTCCCTTAATCACTTTCAATGTAAGAGATATACTTACCATTATATCTCAAGCAAGATCTGGGATCTCCTTCCTTATCATTGTTACATCCCAATAATATGAGAACATGTAACTCGGATAAAAAGAAGCGGGAACACATTCCACCTTGCAAGTCCAACTTGCATCTCTCAATTCGGTCTTTAACACCCGGGCCCACCACCCCTAAGGTGATGTTGACCCGTCATTAATTGAACCAACCATCAACAGGAATACAACTCGCTATGCGCATCCAATATCGCCCCAATAATATGAAGACCCGATATTGGGGTCACTACGCATACGTCCTTACTCTTTCGAGAAGCGACGAGCCCGATCCAAATGGATCGTATGCAGGAGATGTCACTTCGGACAGGCGTCTCCTACATACAATATCTGGCGACGAAACCCTTTGCCTTGACGGGAGACCATGGATATCACTTATGTGATCCTCCATATCATATTCAAATTTTAATTAATTATTATGAATCATATTCATATAATTAATTCTTCCAAGAGAAATAATAACTCTATTCATAATAGAGTGTTTTAATTTGGATATAATTAACTTAATCATATTAAATTAATTATCAATTCAATTCAATCAACAAACTTGATTTTACTTGAATATATGGTATTATCTCAAAATACGTATTAATTCGAATTTTAATAATTAGAAAAATACATCATGATCCCTCAGGCATCATTCGTTCCCTACCCGCTGTCATGGCCGGTACCGGCGGGAGTGGGATGGACCGCATACGTTGCAACCCGCTACCCCAGCGATCCCCGACTAGACACCATATCTGCCTCGGGAAAAAAATAATGCCGAGTCAATCACTTTGTACTTGAGATGATCATCGGTTCTTCAACCGAAATTATACCATATAGTAATAATCAAAATATTTTTTATTATAAGGAAATTTTCTAGATAAATTCCCAATCCTATTCAAGCAAGGAGTTTGTTGATTATGTTTCCAATTTTGATTTAGATCAAATATAATCAATCTATTGGTTGAGGCCATGTCAATTAAGGAAATAGTCATCATCCAATATTTCTCAAATATTTCCATAATTATTTCATGAAATTAACAATTAATTTCACTAATTGACAATCACATGGTTCTTGATTAGGAAAGTAATTTCAGCAGTGACCCCTACTTACTAAAATTAGCATATCTCAATCAATTTAAATCCAAATTAAGCAAAGTAAGTTTCCAAAGTTTGCTAATTTGATTTACAACAGAACCTATGTGATTTACACGCATTTCAAGCTAAACAGTAATCAACTCCTTAATTACGTTAAGATTCGCAGTTCCTGTAACAGTGAATACATGTTCATTAAAACAACCATATCTCGAGCAAACGGAATCCAAATTATGTAAACTCAGATCCTATGGTTTCCTTATTTAATGGGGAACAAAATACAACTGTTATTTTCATATTTAAACAATTTAAATAGGGCCGAAAATTTACACTAAATAGAGATGCGAAAAAGAAATGTGATAAAATCTTTCGCAACCCTAACGAACCCAAGTCGCCTTCGATTTTATGGATCGTATCCAAAAACTTCGACCTAAGGCTCTGATACCACTTGTAGGATATGGTAAGATCCTCAAGCGCATCACGAAAGCGTGAGCGTCGTATCGAATACGACGAGGAGCGACAAGTCGCACTAGTTACTCGATGCAGCGGAATTTAAAAAATTTTCATGCGACGAAACCACATGATCCAAGAACACTTCTCGGATCGTTTCGTCTAAACCACCCCTCTTTTGAGGGAGGCAAACCCTACGAGACGTGAACCTCGCCGACTCGCGCACCTCCTTGAACCTACTCGCACGCAGGATGTCAGATCTTGTATTAGCTTTCAGTCGCGGTTTCTTTTGCAAGATGCCAAAGCTCCACAGAGGTCTCTTCTAGCTTTGATATTAGTACCTTCTCCTGACCTCTTTTTCCCTCCCGAATTCCTGTCGATCCTTGCGAGTCGAAGCATCGAGCCTGACCTCTTCCCCTTCTAGTGACTATTGATCGCTTTTCCTCCCCCTCGCTCTCTTCCACTGAGGCCAGAAGGGAAGTGAACATCCTTCTATATATTCCCCGAGACCTAGCCCTGAACCTTCGCCCCGAGGGGGCACTCTCTCTATTGACTGCGCCCAGCTCTGGAAAGCTAATAGGATTACCTCTTGAAGCGTGGTTGTGATCGAGTCTCTAAACGAAGAGACCTCCTGTCTCAAGTCCGATCCGACGGAGGAGACGCTTACGAGTGCGGGTATGAATCGCGTACTTCTCGCAATCCATGTTGATGATCCAAGCGGCGGATCTCCTGATCTCGACAAACGAGATCCGACGTTTTCTTCACCAGCGAGGCACACTGAAGTAGATGGAGATCCATGAGCAGACGTTCAGGCAGCATAACGACAACGCTGCGGCGATGGAGACTTCTCTCTAGGTCATCCATGGTGGACGGCCATGAGAGAGGGAGAGAGAGTAGACGTGTAGAGAGAAAGAGAGAGAGATGTGCTACAATAGCATGTATGTGTAAAGAGAGAGCATGGTATGCCTCTCTATTTATAGGGTTTTGGGATCCATGGATCTCAATCCATGAGACATATAAAATCAATGGATGAGATTGATTTATGTCAATCCAATGGTCAAGATTGTTGTTGGTAAAAACCAACAACTTATGATCTAATTTAGATTAAAATATATTTGACAAAATCAAATACAAATCAATCTTAAATTACACCAATCAAATAAGGAGAGAATGTATATGGAGATCACATCTCCAAATACTTTCCATGTGGACGGCCACCCATTCCAATTAGGAATTGGGTGCCGCCCACTTGATTCCTCATGGAGACAATCTCATGAGATTTCATGAGATTGCATATCTCCATGGAAATCTCTCTCATTATTTATTTCCAACAACTTTTGTTGGGATTTTATTTACCAAAAATAATTCACAGTTAATTTTGAGAATATTGCAATCTTGACATTGGAAAATTATGAATCACATTCACAACCCAAAACAACATATAATTTACATTATCAATTAATTACACAATGTGTATCCAATACACATAATAATTAATTAACAAATATAAATTATGATTGGCTCTCTCTAATACATTATAAATCACATTTATAATATATTATGAATAATTGGATATTACTATCCACATTATTCTTATCCACAATAATTAAATCACATTTAATTATATTGGATAACTTATTCTCATGTTCTCTAATAATATGAATCACATTCACATTATTTGCATCTCTGATAATCAAATCACATTTAATTATCTAAGATAACTCTCCTCATAATATGGATCAAATTCATATTATTCATGATAATTAAATCGCATTTAATTATCCATTTTATCAATGCTAGGATACATATATCAACAATAGAATTATCCATGTACTCTTTCAAGGATAATGTGCTTTCTCCGCGAATACTTGGAGATAAGGACAGGGCGATTGTATTGTTCCACGTATAGTGACTTGGATATTGAGATTACATCTCAAATCCAGATCTCGGGCCTCCCATAGATGCTTGATTAAATCAAGACCGCAAATCTAATCTTCTCATTGTATCTGAATCACATTCAGTTCAATGTCCAACATTTGGATCAAGATCATATTACTCCTCTACTGAGAGGAGTCACTAAAATCCAGACATGTTTCATCACTCCCTAGGAATGGAAGCGTCATGGTTATACAATTGTTTACGATCACATCACCCTCAGGTATTCCCAATACCTATACATCCTGCATACTGGAAGACTCAGAATAAACCCGAAGTATTAGATCAATTTTATACTGTCTACTTCAGGGTTTCATCAGTAAGTTTCTCATTTTGATCATTTGGAGTTGGTATCAATCATATACTTTCCAAAAGCATATATCATACCTAGGTCTTGATAATATACTTTCCAAAAGTATATATCAAACCTACAAATTCAGTCAAGCTTCCAAAGCGAGACGACCGTACGCACGGAATTTGATTCTTCCCAATATCTCATGAGTGAGCTCATGTCTTCCGGTTCAGTAATGAACATGTACGATCCCTTTGAGAGATCGTATTACTCATATGCCCTTATATGCACACCAGCGCGCCGGTGTATAGACCTTGATTAGGTCATCAACCTATTGGTCTGCCAAATGTACATACTCAGACATATAGTAACACATCTGTCTCCGGTCAGAGGATGTGTGCCTATATCATGACAGCATACGATATAGGACTTTGGTTATCTCGATCTCGTTAAGTCAACTCTTTGACCTAACTAATCTGACACCTCTGAATCTCTATTCCTATGCAGAGGACCTGCATCAAGAGGTCGGTCAGATATCAGCCTAACTGAAAAAGGATTTCCATCTCCTACTCATGCTGGAGATCATCTCTTAACAATCATTTGATGGTGCTTGCTCAATCTAACTCTTTAGATATTCATCTAAGCACCAACCTCTATGATTCAATAATTGAATCAACAGCTGTATGATCATTAAGATGGCCATGGTACATAACCCTAATTGTACTAAGGGACCTATTATGCAAATTATGTATTCTTCATTTCAGATTAGGGAATGATATTTGCAATAACATTTATTGCATAATGGCTCGCCGTGGGCTCGCATGTCCAACATCTTCATCTTCAACAACATTAAAGAAGTCTCGAGGAATGGTTCGTATAGGAATAATCCATTCATTGTGAGAGTTATCTAGAATATAAAAGACTTGCCCAACCTGTTTTGCTAGTGTTAATGGTCCATTTGTTTGTAATCGGCCACTCTGTTTAAAAGAAATATAACCATTCTTAGCTCTATGGTAACCAATTCTTTCATTGTCAATATCAGACCATATGCACTTGAACAGAACACATCGCATGTGAAGCATAAAACTAATTTCTATAATATCAATAATCTGATCATAATAGTCATCGACTCCACTTGAAGTTCTACTTTTACAATCACATCTGACATCTGTGTTGCTTTCATATCATCGATCGATTTCTTTCTAAAATGAAAGCCATTGACAATGTAGATCAAATGAGAAATAACCTGTGAGTATGGAGTTCATGCAAGAATTTTAATACCTTTGGTGAAACGATTGTCCCCACTATTCTTTAAAGTCTCATCATATTCTTGAAAACATTCAATAAATCTAGACTTCCGAATGTTAGGATCCGATATTAAACTATATTCATTGAATAATCAGACAACTTATTTAATCTGCATAAGTATGTAGTAATGAATTGTATCTCTTTATGTGTTGGATATAGTTCTTCTGATTCCTTTCAATATTGGTCTACCATATTTTCGATATGTCAATAATTTATCTTTATCGTCTACATCTTCTACATCACCATCATCGTTTCTTTCATATCTATCAAAATGTGTACTTCTCTCCTCCATGTATATGTTATAAAAATTAGATCACTCTTCACAGAGATATCCTTCTGCGATGCATCCTTCCGGTTGAGCTTTCTTAAAAACGATATTCTTTAACTTCCTCAAATATCGTTGTGAATGGGCCCAGCAACTTTAATTTCAGTAGCTAAATGAACGATAAATTGCACCATAATATCAAAAGAAAAAGAATATGAAGAAAATATTTGTTCAAGCTTGCATAATATAACAACGACATCATTTTCTAGTCTGGCTAATGTAGAGGGATCCAATATCTTAGGGTATTAGTAACGACATCATCATGAATGACGAATTCGTTGATATTCATGGAGGAAGATTCTATGTTACAAGGAGAACTGGCCAAATCAAATAACTCATTCTTATATTGTCGAATTAGTTAAAACCATCAGTTGCAAGTCTCAATCTGATATTCTGAACATCTTCTAAAAATTCAAGAAATCTTTCATCAAAATTTTTGCACTCCTCCGCATCAGCGGGATGCCGCATCAGACTATCTGAATCATTTCCTCCTTTGTGGTACTATATCATATACTTCGCAGTTTTCTTAGAACTATATAATCTCTTCAATTTGGGAATAAGTGGAAAATATAGAACAATTTTTTCGAACTTTTTCCTTCTAATGTTGTCGTTTTCGACTTTGTATCTTGATGTTTGACATTTCGGACAGTGATTCAACTTTGAGTTTTCTTTCAAAAACAGTACACAATCATTAGGACATGCGTCTATATTCTCATATTACAATCTCAATGATATAAATCTAGACTTTGCATCTTTCCAATCCTTCAGAAATTTTTGAGGACTTTTAAGTACTCTCCTAATCAATGACAGGACAACTGTCATCATTATTGCTGTGGAATGGTTCTTGGACTTTCATGTTAAACATTTCTAATAGAAATGCAATCGCGACATCTCTACTCCAGGAGCTAACATTTCCTCAGCAGCATCAGTGAGATTCTTCCAAAAATCATCGGTTATTATATTTTTTATATCATTTGACTTATTTCTATTTATTTCGTCTAACATTTCATGCAAATAATCACCTTCATTGTTCATTTCCATAATATCTTCTCTCTCATGTTGAATACAAGGTTGATTGATTTCTTCCCTATGTTCGGTCTATCTTGTGTAATGTAATCAAAAATCTTTTAATATTAGATGTTCATAAATTTAGTCTCGAACATTTATTCGACTATTCTTACATCCCGTACAAGGACAGCTTATTTTATTACCAGCAACACTTATTCTTTGATTCTCACTTTCGACATTAAATGCTCAATCTAAAAATCCAATTATTTCATTCTTATAGATTTGGAAATCATCGTATCTCTTGATCATCCAAGAATTATCCATACTTCTGCATTAGAGTAAAATTTAACTATATAATCAAAATCCAAAGATACCATATGAATTTCCAACTCTCTCACTCTACCTAATAAGCAAAGATTATTTGAGCATATACAAATGTATATCAACATTTACACTACAATATTCATAGTTGGTAAGATTAATATGACTTAACATTAATTTACCACAATCTAATTCAAAATACATCAATATCCATATTCTAACCTAATCATACCTACATTATTATTTGCGTCAAAATGATTTTAAAATTCTTGATCTCTCTTCGATTTACGGTATGACACATGAAGGACGGGGAATAGTCGTACGCTCGGGAGTAGCGTCAGGAGGAGAATTGACCCCTTATTTCAGAGCTAATTCCCTAACCGAACATGACGTATGGGATAAGGAGGGATAAATCGCAGTTATGTGTTATTCTTTATTCGGTTGGCAAAGTAAGGATACAGGGTACGAGATAGTCATTAATTGTTTCTATTGATATTTTTGTGTTTTGGGATAATACACTTCACATGTAATAGAATTTCCATGTATGCCTTAACTCGGGCTGTACAACGTAATATGCGATAAATAGTTCGTAAGTCTCTACAGGCATATAATTTAAAATGGGAAAAAAGAGCTCGAATTGAGAGATGCGACCCCATCTCCTTGTTTGACTCTTTCCAAGAATTCGTGTTGAGCAAGTTAAACCTTGACCTACACGATAGCTTTTGGAAGTACGAAGACAGTACAACATATTCCCATCGATTGTAATTGCTCTTGGGGTTGATAGAACTATTGTGATCAACAGATCTGAAGCTCGAGTACTTGCTTGACTATTCTAGAGTCGACAGCAACAAATACTGAATGTTCCAAGTTCTTGGAAATAGGTGTTCATTTGCATCTATTTTTAACTGTCTACCGGAAACCACTGGCATGTATCTTACAGCTTCTGTTGTTCCCTAATGTCAAATCTCCACACAGAGAAACTGAGACTAAACTTTGAAGCTTGATAATAGACCTCTATTCTGGACAATCTAGAAATGAAGTTTTGAAATTGCTCTTCTTAAAAATAGGAATCGCTCGACTAGTTCACTGTAAACTCGTCAGAAAGTGGTCAGGTGAATGAGTCTATGTGAAACGATGAAGGATGAACACGACCGGGAATCCTAGAATCCAATCCCGGGGGAGAAACTGTGATGTGGTCAGCATCGAGATGGGAACGAAAGCCACCCATTAAAGAAGGTGACAAAAGAGATGTGATCGAGGGAAAAACTGGATTGAAATGATTAGAGGGATGAGAAAAAATAGATGGAAATGAAGTCAGCTAAAAACTGTGGAGAATAAGCAGGTCTAAATCGGCAAAATATGAGTTTTCCCCCTGAACATGAAAAACAAAAGGGATTTTTACACCCATAACCCTGAGTAATTTTATAATAACATTCATAACACTGCATAATCGTGAATTACATGAGAAACACCGAGTAATGCTTAACTCTTACATGACATAATCTTGTGTCATGTTCCATTTGGGATGCCCGTTATGCTTGACGGAAACCGCTAAAAATTACAAAATTATCCCTAATATTCATTCATATTTGCAAAACATGCCATTGAACGTCCCTCTCCCTTCTACCGAGCACCACCTCTGCCTCTCTTGCAGGCCATGCGTCGAGCGCCCCGCCGCATATCCTTCAGGACCCCCCGCCTCGCCTGCTCGAATCCCGCCGCTGAGCTCCATTCTCTTCGAACCCCCTCTCTCCTCAGGCCCTGCTCGAAGCTCACCGTCGAGCTTACTGTTGAAACTCTCATGCTGCTCAAAGTCTGTTCCCCCATCCCCCATTGAGCTCTGTAAGCGAAGTCCCGCTGATCCCCTGCTAGAACTGCCGAGCTTATCTCCAATCTCCCTCCTCCTCATGTCGAATACGACCACCTCTGCAGGTTCTGTCATCCCCATCCCCCGCCTACAAGACCACGTTTGCAAGCTGAAGCCCCCCCCCCCATCGACCGAAGCCCCCTCGCCTGGTCGATTGACCTGCAACCCCCCCCCCCCCAACCCAATCCCCCGCTGACCGAAGCCCACCAATCCCTCGCCTCCCTTCCTCGTTCGTCGACCGACCAAGCTCTGCAAACGCATTGAAGAACATCCCCCCCCCCCCCCGACCCCATCGACCGACCAACCTCTGCAAACCCACCAAAACTCCTCCTACCCGACCAAAGCCTCGCCGCCCATCGACCGACCTGCAAGCCCCCCCCCTCCTTAACCGACCAACCTCTGCAAACCCCACCAACCTCCCTCCCCGCCGTCGATTGAACACCTTCGCAACCCCCCCCCCCCTCCCGCCGACCGACCACCTCTGCAAACCCCACCAACACCCCACCACGACCACTTGTGCAAGACATCCCCACCCCCCTCGACCGTTTCTCTCGTCCGCATTCCCTCCCCAAGCCCTTGTCCTGCTGCTGCCCTCCACTGCTCCTCTGCATCCGCCCGCCTGCAGGCCCATCGCTGCTCTCCACCATCGTTGAGCCCCAAGAATGCCTCACTCCCTACAGGCCTGCAGCAGCCTTCCACTATCGTTCTGCATGCAAGATCTTCATCAATCAACTGGTTAAGTTAACGAAGTAAAGTAGCGGAAGGTTATACGTGTAAGACGGCACACTTATTCAGGGTCCTAAGCGTAATTCACGATTATGCAGGGTTATGAATGTTATTACGAAATTACTCAAGATTATGGGTGTAGAAATCCCTAAACAAAATTAGAGAAATGCGATAAGAGTCTATTCAAATGAAACCAAATCTTGGAGAAACAAAACAAACATGAAGCAACAACTAAAGCTCGAGGCAATTCATCGAAGATTAGAGGTCTCCGAACCTTCGATCTTCGCCTCAAAGCAACACAACGAGGGCCACGAAGGCTCGAGACGACGACAGATCTACATGCACCACGATCATGTGATTGCTCTCCTTTCAGACGCTCGACAGGAGTTAAGGACCTCGTCACCGCTCTCGTTCACACTCAGGTGCTCGAGGAGAAGCTGAAACAACGATGGATGGCGTTTGAGAGGGTACGAGGGGAGGGAGTTAGATTGGGTGGTGCAAGGGGAGAGAGTTGGAATTGGTGGCAGGGAGGGCACAAGGGAGATGGTGTGGGTTTGGAAACCCCGCCCAAACCCTCATCAACTCACGTGATGCATAGTTATGGGTTTGGGTGGGATTAGTGGCCTCAACCCCGCCACCAAACAAACCCTTAATCCTTTCTCAATGATCTACAAGAGGGAGATCTTGTGAACAACTTTAGGTAGATAGTCATTTTCTTCTTCTTCTAATGTGTACATCATTGCCACCAAAGTAGACCAGTCCATTGGTTGATTGTGCTAATATCAGGGGCAGAACCAAGAATTTTATAAAAGGGGCCAAGTATACGTCTATCTTGTATACATAAAAATGAAAATTAATGTATTTTCAAATGATAACTTTTAAATATAATTGATAATTTCAAATGATTTTTAAAATTTGATGAACTTACAATTTTATTGTTATTTGGATTTATGAATAACGTACAGATTATTAATTTCGACGGTAATCTTTTAATATTTTTAGTTAAAACATACATTTTTAAAAGGAAACAACAAATTTTGTTTCATTTACAAAAAGAATTATAAATAATGTGAGATAAATGAACTCCAATTTCATTTTATATCAAGGTATGCTTATAATTTTACTATTTTAAAAGTAAGTATCATTATTTTCTAACAAAAGAAAGAAGGGGAGAGACGTAAAGTGGGTAGAGTTAATTTTTTTAACTAAAGAAAGGATGGAGAGAGGTTTCCAACCTTGGTTCTTACAATTGAAAACCCACTACTTTACCAATAAACCATCTAGTATTTAGTAATAATATTTATAAACGTTATATCTAATACTTGAGCGAGGATCATATCCTAAATTATGAACATTATACAAGGGAAATGTAATATTCAAAGAGGAACCACGACCCTCCTAAGATATATACTTGTTCCGCCCATGCCTAATATTCTCCTAATCATCATGCTTAGGACAATTATGCATCACTTTCATGATTAATCTTGACCATATCATTCTATTTTATTCCTCCATGTACCCACTTAAATGATGGTATGGTGGTAGTGCAGTATGCCTACTACTCAAAAGACAAGTTCAAATCCCCATTGTGGAAGTTGCGGTAAAAAATAGTCAAATCTTTCAACATGAATTTGAGCAAAAAAACTCATGTAGCCAATCCTACTTATAGTGGAAGAAGGCTTTGTGAAATTGCTCATAAGATGCATGTCTCAATGAATGTCAGAAACATAGTAAAAAGTTATCCATCACCTTTTGTTTATGGGTAGATACAAATACAAATCCCGTCTCCAGAAAGTTTGAATCCAAATACATATGAAAAATCAGGTTTTGGAGTTATTTGTTGACAAAACAACTCATTCCTCATATTTTTTAACCAGTACGACAGAGGTAAATTGTTGCAGTGATATACACATCATTATGCATACTTTTAACAATAACCACAAAACTAATTTAATTAACATACTCTTAGTATGTGCAATAAATATATCAAAGTCTTTAAACACTACACCATAAGGTTTAGCATATGTTCATGCGATAACTAAATAGGAATCAACTCATGACTCCCAGTCAAATTTAAAAAAAATGTTGCAGATATATACAACCATACCCTAAACTACCTCGTCTATAATCTTATTAAAAAAGAAAGAAATCCCAAAAATTATTTGAGAATGGTACAAGTATCAAAACACCATGAAAACCTGCAACACATTTTCAAAAGATAAACGAGCCGTGTATAGCATCTGATTGACAAAAATCAAAACAGCATGCAAAATACCATGAATAAAAATATAGCAGGATTCTCAAAAATAGAACAATATGCATAGAAAAGCATCCAACTTATAAGAGCAGCAACAGTATTCAAGTTACCATGAATAATAAACGTAATACGATCCTCAATGAACGCTACCCTTGGTTTATCGTACAACATGCCCTTACAACTAAGCTTTGCATATACCTGAGCTGTTGAAGGAAGGGACAACCAACCAAATCCAGGTGCAAAACCACCACCCAAGAAAACTAGATCCCGCCAGTTACCTACATGTTCAATTATGCCTGGCAACATCTTCAAAGATATCCAAACTAAAGATAAACTTGAGGCAAAGAGAAATAAAATGGTTGCCCTATAAGACCTACCACAGTACCACGTTATCATCATCATTCCCCCTAATTTCAAAGGCAAGCTTACCATGTCAAACAAACACACAGCTTCTCCGAGAAATGCATGCGCTGGACTGGCTCTTCTTTTCCTCTTCCTGCAAATTTCCTTTTCCTCTGCATCTCAGTTCAAGGTAGGTGGGCCTGAAGGGTGGAGTGTGCCCGATGATCCAGATGCATATAACCGGTGGGCACAGAGGATGCGCTTCCTAATCGGTGACTCACTCCGTAAGTTGGTAACGTGCTCAAGGATAACCAGCTTAGCACAGCACATGTCTGATGCAATGATGCAACTGATTGTTCGATGCAGTGTTTGAGTACCCCAAGGAGGATTCGGTCCTGCAGGTGACCAAGGAAGACTATGAAACTTGCAACAACCAAACACCCATTGCAGCTTTTAATGATGGAAGTACTGTGTTCATGTTCGACCACTCTGGACCATTCTTCATCAGCGGAGTCCAAGAGAAGTGCCTCCAGAAGGAGGCCCTGATTGTAGTGGTGATGGCAGACAGAAGCAACCAGTCTTCGGGCTCGAACAATGCCGGCTCCCCACCTCCAACAGGTTCGATAGAGTTTGCACCATCACCCCCTCCACCTCCCAGTGCAGCACCCGCGAAAGTGGCTGGAGTAATCAGTTCCATGGCAGCTTTATTGCCTGCAGCCCTCTTCTTCTCCATATAAGTATCTGATAAGCAAGAGATGGCATAGGTTTTGTGGTTGGCAGGTCCAGATTGACCTGGTTGTTGGAACTTCAACAAATAATAAAGGTTTTCTGAGAGAATACTTGTTGATATCTTCCTTTCCATAATGTTGACTGGAGCATTTAGGTTACCAGCACAAATGAGCGGCAAAACATGCCAGTGACAAGTAATATTATCCTAAATCCAACTGCATGATTATCACTGGGACCAAGCAAAACGCCTTCCCCCATAACAAGCAGAGTTCTCTCGATAGCTACTCTTCTTTCATAACATTCTCAGGCTTTTTATTTCAAAGGTATGCAGATAATCACAACTGCCCATGTATTAACTTGGAGATTTCCTATTTCAAACCAGAAACCAAAAGAACCTACAGTTCTCAGACTAATATGGCACAGCCATCTGCACTGAATTGGTTACAAGACCAACTTAATTTTGTACTAACCCCAAACTTAAATAAAGAAAACCACAATACAATGTCATCCACAATCCAATCACTCTATCACCCTATCAAGTGATGCTAACAAATAAATATTGTATAATAAATTCATCGGAAAAATGACAGCCGGTAACCAAACTTGCCATCTTGCATAAGGGAGGAATATTACTCCAACGGGAAGACAGCCTGTAACATTCCAGGCTTAAGTCCCCGGTCCGTTATCGAGGAAAACTGGCACTGGCAACTTGTTGGGTACGGGTCCAGATGGACCCGTTGACAATCACTCAAAATGCTTAAATCCAAGTTATCAAGTAGTAATCCCCACCACTTATAAACCACACACACTTCGTGAGTTTTAGATGTACTATGTTTGGGTGTATGGGTGTTACAACCTCCCCCACTTATATTTGTATCGTCCTCGTTGCGACATGCCTCATCACTTATTCCCAATGACAGTGGCGGTTGCATGCTCCGAGGGTAGCCATTTCCTCCTATCTCTTTGTAGGGGTAGCTCCATCTCTCGGGTAGCCTTTTCCACTACCATAGGAAAATTGGCTCAGATACCATTTGTAACGTCATGGGCTTAGGTCCTCGGTCCGTTATCGAGGAAAACTAACACTGATAACTTGTTGGGTACGTGTCTAGATGGACTCAATGACAACCACCCAAAATGCTTAAGTCCAAGTTATCAAGTAGTAATCCCCACCACTTATAAACCACACCCACACTTCGTGAGTTTTAGAAGTGGTACTATGTTTGGGGGTATGGTATTACACAGCCCACACACTAGAGATGTATTATAACATTTTATAACTAAAAGTCATGCATCCCCCCATGCTGCGGACCAAGTAAAGCAAACACATAAGCACAAAATCCTCAAAATCACAGAACAATGTTTGTTGCACTGACAAGTCGTTGGGGCTAAAGCATAAAATTTAGGCCAAATGGACACCACAGGGGAGGACAAGTACACCAATTGAACATAATACAGCAAAGCTAAAACAGTCTTCATTATAGCCCATCGTAAGTCATGAAATTAAAGATAATAAAACAAAATCAAGTACACCTTTGACAAGAAAAAGGCAACAGTTCATTAAAACATGAAAATAACATGATTTCAAACCCAACAAATTCAAACTACAGCCTTCTTCCTCTTCTGCCTCCCTTTCTGCGAGTGCTGTCAGTTGGGATAGGAGTAACATCCTCTGAAAATACAAGTACAGATTACATTTAAGACTCATGGAGCAAAACTGAAAAGTCAGCTAACAATAAATTAAGGTGGAGAAACAATTTAATGCAGAACTGGCTATATTTGACATATTGTCAAAATAGCGACATGCAGGAAAATTTTAAAAAAATCAGGCATGATCAACAACAGTAGCATAATAAATAGTACAAACATCAATAACAAAGACAACAGCAAAATTTGCTTAAGTTAAACATAACCTTCATTTCATAACAAGAATAGCAAACCCGCTGAAAAACTCACGAGGAAAATGCTGGCTACAAAAAGCAAGCAAGTTTGGAAATTTCGGAACTGGATTCAGACAAACAGCCATGGGAACATTCTTTGCATAATCTTATCAGTCCAGGAAATAATGAAACATATCTTATCTACATTTAACCCTCAAGCAAGAAAGTTATTGACCTTCAGATGTAATTTGTACGGTGAAACATGAGCAATTGAGCAGAAATGATGGTGTATAAATATATACTAGAAAAACACATGAGGTAGCCATTTCAATTATCCTTTGAACATAATTAAACACAAAGAACTATAATTGTTATTTTAGGAAGTCAAGCAACCGAATTTTCTTTCAATCAAGTCCAAAGTGAAACAACTGGAAAAGAGAGAAACAACAAAGCAAGTCGTGCAGGCTTTTGAAGCTCTTGATCTCAATTCACTCCAAAAAATTCCAACAGCAATATACCATTCACATCCTGATAAGGTTTTTCAACGATGAAAAATGATGGATGGGTTGTATAAGAACATGAATTCTTACCAATTCGGCCAATTTTCATTCCAGAACGAGCAAGAGCTCGAAGAGCTGACTGAGCACCTGGACCAGGAGTTTTAGTCTTGTTCCCACCAGTTGCACGGAGTTTGATATGGAGGGCAGTAACTCCAAGCTCCTTTAAAATTACAGCTTGATAAGTGCAAAAATAATAGTAAATGTAGTACCAAAATTAACTATACAAATTCACCTAATGTAGTCTACAAACATTTTTCAGACGCTCATATTAACATTAGCTTGTTATTGGTTTACAAACTGCCTCAATATTTCAACGACTCAGAAAATTATAAGATAGTGAAGTAAAATGCAGACAGCAATGGAGAAAAAAAGCAAGAATTGTGCATGTTAAAAATGTGTGAACTGTAGTAAATTATATTGCATACAGCTATTACCATAATATGAATCTATGATATGATATTTCTGGATGCTGTTTGCATGTATTTTCGCAGATCCTCCTAACTACTCTGCCATCAAAAACTAACGATCAAAAGAAATAAGATTTCTCTACAATCACTCATAATGAAATACAAATTCCTTATTTAAAATTTTATCTTAGTTTTTTTTAAAATATAATTACAGCACCACTCACCAACCCTTTAACCCCTTCCCCTAACTCCATGCTCAATATAAATACTATCTAAAATATAAGACAAAATGTTTCAAACATCATGATAATCGGGTGAAGATACATTAAGCAAAAGCAACAACAGTTCATTTAATCGGACCTTGCAACGCTGAGCAACATCTTGTGCTGCAAGCATAGCAGCATAGGGAGAGGATTCATCCCTGTCTGCCTTCACCTTCATTCCACCTGTAGCAAACAAGAATAACCTCGTTAAGATTTTAGGGGAAAGTTCAGACTGGTATGCCATAGATACATATAAGATGAAACCATAGTAATATCAAAATGCAAACCATGATCAACATTTCACAAGTGGATTTCCTTGTCCAAAAAGGCATGGCAAACAAGACAAACAAAATGGGAAATGTAGAAAGCACAGAAATTTTGTGCTATCTAAGATAATGAAGAAAATGAGCCAAACATACCAGTGATGCGGACAAGAGTTTCCCTTCCTGACAAGTCAGTAACATGCTGCAACACAAAAACATGAAAATGAGTAGCTGTTTGACAAGAAAAATTCTGAAAGTCATTTTCTAAAAGATTGAGTAGCATACAATGAAAGTATCATTGAAAGATGCGAAGATGTGTGCAACACCAAATACATGCTCTCCTTCTCTCACGGTCGGCCCCAATGTCACATTTTCCTCCTTGACCTCTCTTGTCTTTCGCCTAGACTGCAAATCACAGATATATAGAAAATTCAAATAAAATACTAATAACATTTCCTTGCAGATGTCATTTCTTATGTCTAGATATCATACTGCACAACAGAATTATCCAGAACGGTATGTAAAACATAATAAAGAAATAGGTAAGGACTACAAGTTCATCTGACTATCGAAACTACGTGTTTCTGTAATTAACTTACTAAACATAAAATTAACCATTCGAGCTAATGTGATCACAAATTTCTCATCATACAATTGCTACAACCGTTATTCTTTCCTTCTTTCACTAGCGAAATGCTACGGCCCAAGACAATAGAAACGAATAATACCTCAAGTTCCTTCTTCCTACGATTATAACAATACTGTATGCAATTCCATCTTCCGTTCCAAAATAGGATTTTACTGCCCAACTGCGAAAAAAACTCATTTTTCCCTTGAAAGTACTTCATTCTATTCGCCAACATCCATATCCCAACTGTTCCCCAACAAACGTTGCATCATAATGCCATGTGAACAAGCTTGTGTAATTACTACGTCCTTTAGGTCAATCACTAAAAATTTAGATCCTAATCTTTACCTGGCTCGAACTAATCGTAGAAAAGTATACAACACCGCCAGATTTTGGTTGCAAACATGATCCTTCTTGTGCAGAAATGAGTATAACGCTAGAACTGAAAGATCCAATCTTGCAAAATAGGAAGATAGAGATAGATCTAACCATGTTCGGAGAGATGGGAAGAGATCGAGAAAGGGGTTGGCGACTTCTGCTGCTCTGATCTCGATTGCAGGGATCCTGCCGTCCGTCGGCCGCTGTTGCTGAGAGCTTGCTCGCGCGACCACTCAAGACAAATATATGGTGTGTGTTTAGGGTTTTCGAATCTATTTACCAAAGTGCCCATTCAACTCGGAATTATTTCCATCAAGAAATATAAAGGGAAAATGGGGATGCCTACTTTATATTCTGGGGAATTTTTTTTAAATACCATCACGTATTTTCATCACTGTATTTCTTCTAATATATTATTCTAATTTCGTGAGAAATCAAGACTTCTACGTACTTCATCTAAAACAAGCAAGGGGGCAGCTACATTAAACCCATATATATATGGTAAAATGGAGTTGGATGGGGAGTTAACTTAGTTCCTCCCACCTTATTTTTCTCATTTTTTTAATATTTTTTTAAAATTAAATCTGTAGAAATTCATCACTATATACTATCATTTTTAATAGTCGCATAAGCATTGAAATTGACCTGGTCAAAATGGAGGTCGTATGAGTCTATGTTTCTAATGAAACTTGAAGGAAAAATATAAAGATATAGTGATGAAAATCCAGTGAAGTGTTTTCAAAAAAATAGAAAAAATGAGAAAAATGTGGTGGGGAGCTAAGTTAACTCCCCTAGAGGACAACCCATTTTACCCATATATATAAGGGGATCTTCCAATATGATGCATCCTTCCTATAGTTCAGGGAGGTCGCCTTCTTTTTGTAGAAAATACAAGCACTTTAGTAGAATATGTATACATTTTGTATTATAACTGCACAATATAAGTACAAATCACACACAAAACTGCACATTACAAACATTAAAACTGCACATTGTAATACAAACTATATGAGTTTGAGTTTAATGGGGCTGCACCGTGCCATTTTCAGCGTTTTTTTATTTTTTTTAAAATTACATCATGTATATTCATCTATATATCCCTCCTACATGTCATTCCAATTTCGTCAGAAACAGAGACTCACATGCCCTCCATCTAAAACAGGTCGATTACAGCAATTCTAAGACCGTTAAAATTACTTGTTATGGATAAAGGGTATAGGAGTTTTTGTTTCTGACGAAATTAGAATGACATGTAGGAGGGATATATAGATGAATATACGTGATTTTATTTAAAAAACATCGAAAATAGGGGGCAGGAAAGCCATGTTGGCTATCCCCATGGGGCAGCCCCAATAAATCCAAACTATATATGTATTCTACTAAAGTAATCGTGTTTTCTAAAGAATGAGGTGGCCCTCAGGAAGGACCACATCATATCCCCACCCCCATTTTTCACAAATTTTTTTTTAAAAAATATCACCATGTATATTCATCCATATATCCCTCCCATATGTCATTTGAATTTCATCATCCACTCTATGGAGTAGGTAACTTACCTACTCCATTTTTATTTTTAAAATTTTCTTTTTTTTGAAAAACTTCCATAGATTTTTATAATTATATCCTTCTAACATACCATTCAAATTTTGTCAGAAACAGAGACTCATATGCCCTCCAATCAGAACAGGTAAATTACAACAAATCTAAGTTCGTTAAAATTACATGTTCAGTATGGAGGGCATAAGAGTCTCTATTTCTGACGAAATTTGAATGGCATATTAGAGGGATATAGTATGAAAATCCATAGAAACAATTTTCAAAAAATTAAAAAAAAAGTGAAAAAAATAAAAATGGAGTAGGTAAGTTACCTACTCCATGGAGGAGGATCTTTTTTCCCATATTTATATATATATATATATGGGAAAATGGGTTTGCCCCTAGGATGAGCTAACTTGCTCCCCACCCCCACTTTCCCCTGTATTTTTTATTTTAAAAAATAAATACTGTAAATTCATCACTATATCTATATATTATGTCATTCAAGTTTCTTGAGAAACAGAAACTCCTACAACCTCCGTCTAGACAATCGTTTTTAACAGTCGTAGAATTGTTGAAATCGACTCTGTTTGGATGGAGATCGTAGGAGTCTCTGTTTTACATCAAATTTGAATTACATAATATAGGGATATAATAATGAAAATCTACGAAAGTATTTTTCAAAAAATAAAAAGTATGGGAAATGGAACGGAGAAGCCAAGTTAGCCTAAGTATAGGGCAACTCGATGCCCGTTGTATATAGGGTTGATTATCGGTTCGGGTTGGGCCTCTTCCCGAACCCGGGCCCTATTTATTTTTCCGGGTTTCGGACCAGGTTGCGGTCCGAAAAAGTCTAGATGGGCCAGCTCGAACCCGAACTCGACCCGAAGGTAAACGGGCCAGGTTGGGCTGGAAACTTTTTCCCTTTATTTTTTTTAATTTTTGTTGAAAATGCTTAATCCAACGGGTGATATGGAAATATTTTTTAAAAAAACTTTTTATTTTTTTAAAACTTGTGATAAATCGAAGAATCTTGATATTCTTATGGTATTTTGATAAAAAAAACTTCGAAATGTTTGATTTTTTTCTCTTCAAAAACTAATGATTTTTTCATATACAATTTTTTTCACAAACTTTGAAATGTATGTACATTGTAGTATCGTTAAAGAGTGGAGATGTGGTTTGAGGGGGGTTGGGTTGGATGGGCCTTGAAGGATTAAGGCTAAGAATTATATTATATTATATTATACAGGTTTAGGATCGGGTATCGAGTCGGGTTTTTTGGTCAGGCTCTACTCGGCCCGAACCTAGTCCGTTTTAGAAACGGGTTTTTTTGGGCCCGAGTCCGGCCCGGTTCAGGTTCGAGACGGGCTTAACGAATTGAGTTGCGGGTCGGGCTAGCCCAGCCTCATGCTCAACCCTAGCTATATACACCCTTCCTAAAAGGGGGATGACCACCCTTGAGAACAAGTCAAAGGATGGCCATCCACCATCCATTAAATGGATGGTTTTGGTCCTCTAATCCTTCATATATATTTACGATAAATTTTGTTGTTAATTAATTCAAAAAAATAATTCCAACTTAATTTTGTGATGGATGATCACATAAGAGTAAAAAACTGTGAGAGCAAGAGAGCGGTGAATTTGAACCACTAGATTCTGCTCATCTCTCTCCTCTTCCAATCAACCAGGAGAGAGATGTCATAATCTAGTGGTCCAGAATCATTAGTCTCATGCTCTCATAGTTTTTGGCTCTAACAGGATATGTCCTATATATATGTATATATATGGGTTATATGGGGCCTCACGACAGGGGCAGCCAACATGGCTGCACCCACCCTTATTTTTGCGTACTTTTTTTTTATTTTTTTTCAAAATATCATCATGATATTCATCTATATGATCCTCATATGCGCCATTTCAATTTCGTTAGAAACAGAGACTCATATGCCCTCCATCCAAAACATGTACGATTACAGCAATTCTAAGACCGTTAAAATTACACGTTCTAGATGGAGGCCATAGGAGTCTCTGTTTCTGACGAAATTCAAATGTCATATAGGAGGGATATATAGATGAATATATGTGGTGATATTTTTCAAAAAAATAAAAAAAATTGTGCAAAAAATTGGTGTAGCCATGTTGGTTGCCCCGGTGGTGCAGCCACATTCCTTCCTATATATAGGGAAAAAATGGGGTTATCCCCTGGGGGGGAGCTAACTTAGCTCTCCCACCCCATTTTCCTTAGTTTTTTTATTTTTTTTTGAAAATTTCTTCCGTGAATGTTCATTATATATCCCTATATTATGCCATTTAAATTTCATGTGAAAAAGAGACTCCTACGACCTCCATCTAAACAATCATTTTTTTAACGGTCGTAAGATTTTTGAAATTGATCCTATTTGGATGGAGGCCGTAGGAGTCTCTGTTTCTCGAGAAATTTGAATGACATAATAAGGGATATAATAATGAATTTACATGATTTTATTTTTCAAAAAATAAAAAATGGAGAAAATGGGGCGGGGGGAGCTAAGTTAGCTACCCCCTCAGGGAAGCCCCATTTTACCCATACACACGCACGCACGCACGCACGCACGCACACACACACACGCACACACACACATATATACGGGGAGCCTACATCCATTTGTAGGTAACTTTCCTATACTCACCATTTTTCCCTCATTTTTTTTACTTATTTGAGTTGAATCGTTGGGGGATTTAGATCACAATATATCACCATCTTGTCATTCAAATTTCAACTTATTTCGAGACTTCTAACTTATCCATCATGACAGTCAAAATTTAATGGTTTCAGATTTGTTGAAATCAAAATAGAGGCTGTACGAGTCTCTATTTCGCATGAAACTTGAATGACATAATATATAGATATAGTGATGAAAATCCACTTAAGTGTTTTTCAAAAAAAATGAGAAAATGAGAAGAGGAGCCAAGTTAGCTCCTCCTAGGGACAACCCCATTTTACACATATATATAGGGGGACCTTCCAATAGGATGCATCATTCCTAAGTTCAGAAAGGTCACCCTCTTTTTTGTAGAAAACACAAGCACTTTAGTAGAATACGTATACAATTTGTATTATAACTGCATAATATAAGCACAAATCACACACAAAACTGCACATTACAAACATTAAAACTGCACATTGTGATACAAACTATATATGTATTCTACTAAAGTAATCGTGTTTTCTACAAAAAGAGAGGCGGTCCTCAAGTATGGGTGCTAATCGAGTCGAATACCTTTGAATCCACCAAGATTCTGATTCAATTCATTATAAAAGTTTCAAATCAAAACTCGAATCGAATGAATTTACTAATTTAAATTCAGATTCAATCCATTTTTAGTTATGAATATTCAAATACGATTCATTTTATTTCAATTTTGAGCTGTTAATTGATATTTTAGTTCTTAGATAAATAATACTATATGAAGAATAATATAATATAAATATTTTATTGTATGATTTTAAATTATTTGAAAGTATACTACTGAGATAAGTTGAAAAACTATAAAATCAAGGAAAATATCAAAACAATACAATGTATAAAAGTAACAAATTTTACACTTATTACCTATCTTTTATAATCTAAATATATTATTTTTTTTCTATGATGAAGAAATGTATAAATACAATAAAATTATATAAGCCTATCAAAGAGATATATTATCATTGATGAAAAGGTGATTATATTATAATTGCCATTGCATGTTAAAGCAAGACAAGATCAAACTTATAGAAGGTTGATATAAAAAAATAATATTATTATTTGAACTATAACAAGATAAAACCTCTTCACTAAGCGTATGGATCTTCAATATAAAAAAACTAAGCTATGAAAATGAAATATACGAATTTTTGATGTACAAAGGAACATCTTACATTATGATGAGAAGAACTTGTATATTACTCATGTGATGATAAATGTCGCCCTGACAATGATAATCATCATGGATTGCCATGTAAGGAAAATCAAAATAACAAAAAAAGCAAGGGAGATATTCTAGAGAAATTTCGAATCACGACAAAATTTATGGAGGAACTCAAAATAGCAAAACCATCATTTTTACGAGCTAGGAGAAAGGCAACTATAATCTACCATGAGTTTTTAGGATCTTTGTTAGATAATGAAAGGGAGAATGGAAAAAGACAACGCAAGAAATGTAGGAACATAAAAATAAATGTGTGGGTGAAGATTTAGAATGACAACCTTAAACATTTGATCTTTCATATTAGATTTTATGACTAATATTTTTTTACACTTTTTTATATTTAATATTTAGTCTTTAACTAATAGGATTATACATACTTATATATACATATTAAATTGGGTATGGATTAGAGTGCTTTGTATCCTCTTATTGCTTTAAAATTTCTGAATAACACGCTAAGATTGATTATTGTACTTATACAAAGTAGCTCATATATAAGCTATTGTCACTAGGTGAAAATAAGAAGTAAGGACATGAACTTAGATGTTTTGTGTAACCGATACATGAAGAACCCACATCTCTAACTCATAACATATTTTGCAGTCAAACCACTTGAATTTAGTTATAAAGAGGGAAAAAAGAGACTGGATCTGAGTAGGGGTCCTAACATTGCATATACATGTCACGTACTGACAAGTCACGTCAGTGTAGTGTGGTAGTATGGAAATCATAGCGGTGAATGATGGACATGATAAATCATATATCAACGGAGCCTAGATATGATTATATGTTTAAAATTAACCACTTAATCATCGTAGTAAGTTGGTTTGAGAGTATCTTTAGTTGCTTGCACAAGTTATGCTTATTGATATAATGCAAATGCTAAATCTTTCATTGTAAATTAAACGTAGAAACTTTTTTAATACATATTCATATATTCTTTTATGCATCTATTTACTTACAAATGAATTCGAATAAATGCATGCCAACCTTTTGATGTAATTATGCTATAATTATATGCACAAGAATATTCATAAAAGATCCTAATCGACCTAGAGGGGTTGTTACATGTATGTATGCATGTATGTATGTATTTTATGCATGAATGTATGTAAAATGTGTATATATATAAATACATGGATACATATATACATGTATGTGTGTATGCATGCATGCATATATATCGAATCGAATTATTATCAAACGAATTCATGTTAGTTCATATTCGATTCATCTGGAAATTGAATCGATAAGTTAAATTCAAATTACATTCATTTGGTTTTGAATCGAACTTTTTTCGAATTTTGGTCGAACGAATCCTAGTAGAATTCGAATGATTCAGTTCAATTAGCAGCCCTACCCTCAGGAAGGACCACATCATATATATATATATATATAGGGTAAAATGGGGCTGCCCCTAGGAGGTAGCTAACTTAGCTCCCCCACCCATTTTTCCCATATTTTTTTTATTTTTTTGAAAAATAAAATCATGTAAATTCATTATTATATCCTTATATTATGTCATTCAAGTTTCGTGATAAATAGAGACTCCTACGGCCTTCATACAGATAGGGTTGATTTAAAAAATCATGCTAGCGTTAAAAAATGATTATTTAGATGGAGGTCGTAGCAGTCCCTGTTTCGCACAAAATTTGAGTTGCAAAGTATAGAGATATAGTGATGAATAATCATGGAAGAAATTTTCAAAAAAAACTATGAAAATGGGGCGGGGAGCTAAGTTAGCTCCCCATAGGAGGCAGCCTCATTTTCCCATATGTGTGCGTGCGTGCGTGCGTGCGTGTGTGTGTGTGTTACTCCATGGAGTAGGTAACTTACCTACTCCATTTTCTTCTTTTTCAAATTTTTATTTTTTTGAAAAATGCTTCCATGGATTTTCATAACTATATCCCTCTAATATGTCATTCAAATTTCGTCAGAAACAGAGACTCCTACGGCCTCCATCCAGACAATCATTTTTTAACGATCACAGATTTGCTGTATTTTTCATGTTCTGGACAGAGGCCGTAGGAGTCTCTGTTTCTGACCAAATTTCGAATGACATATTAGAGGGATATAGTTATGAAAATCCATTAAGCATTTTCAAAAAAAAATAAAAAATAAAAAAAGAAAGTGGAGTAGGTAAGTTACCTACTCCATTGAGTAGGATCCCTTTCATATATATATATATATATATATGAGGATGGGGAGCTTGCAACAAGGTGCATGTAATTTTACATGCACCGGAGCTTATATCTTCCACATTTTTTTATTTTTTTGAAAAATATCACCGTGTATATTCATCTATATATCCCTCCAATATACCGTTCGAATTTTGTCAGAAACAGAGACTCCTATACCCTCCATATAGAACAGGTCGATTACAGTAATTCTAAGACTGTTAAAATTACATGTTCTAGATGGAGGGCATAGGAGTCTCTGTTTCTTACGAAATTCGAACGACATATTGGAGGGATATATAGATGAATATACATGGTGATATTTTCCAAAATAATAAAAAATATGTAAGATATAAGCTCCGATGCATGTAAAATTACATGCACCTTGGTGCATGAGGATGGGCAGCTTGCACCAAGGTGCATGTAATTTTACATGCACTAGGGCTTATATCTTTCATATTTTTTTTATTTTTTTGAAAAATATCACCATGTATATTCATCTATATATCCTCTAATATGTCGTTCGAATTTTGTCAGAAACAGAGACTCCTATGCCCTCCATCTAGAACATGTCGATTATAGCAATTCTAAGACCGTTAAAATTACATGTTCTAGATGAGGGTCATAGGAGTCTACGTTTCTGACGAAAATCGAATGACATATTGGAGGGATATATAGATGAATATGCATGGTGATATTTTCCAAAAAAAGTAAAATTTCACCATTTTCCCATATATATCACAATGTATATTCATCTATATGGGAAAATGGGGTGGGGACAGCTCCATTTTTCCCATTATATATATATATATATATATATCACTATGTACATTCATATATATGGGAAATATCACCATATATATTTATCCATATATCCCTCCTATATGTCATTCGAATTTCGTCAGAAACAGAGATTACTGCGGCCTCCATCCAGACGTCATTTTTTTAACGGTCGCAGGATTTTTTAAATCGACCTTATCTGGATGGAGGCTATAGGAGTCTCTGTTTCTAGCAAAATTCGAATGACATATAGGAGGGATATAGGGATGAATATACATGATGATATTTTTCAAAAAAATAATGAAAAATGGGGCGAGGCACCCATCAACCCCTATATATATGTTGAGAGAGGGGGAGAGAGAGAGGATGGAGAGCTTGCACCAAGGTCCATGTAATTTTACATACATCGGGGTTTATATCTTCCATATTTTTTATTTTTTTTGAAAAATATCATTATTTATATTCATCTATATATCTCTCCAATATACCATTCGAATTTCATCAGAAACAGATACTCTTATGCCCTCCATCTAGAACAGATAATTTTAACGGTCTTAGAATTGATGTAATCGACATATTCGAGATGGAGCTTATAGGAGTCTTTGTTTCTTACGAATTTCGAATGGCATATTGGAGGGATATATAGATAAATATATATATGGTGATATTTTTAAAAAAAGTAAAAAAAACTGGAAGATATAAGTCCCGATACATATAAAATTACATGCACCTTGGTGCAAGCTCCCCATCCTCTCTCTCTCTCTCTCTCTCTCTCTCTATATATATATATATATATATATATATGGGAAAATGAGGCTGCCCCCTAAAGGAGCTAACTTAGCAGCGCACACCCTAGGGGCAACCAACATGGCTGCCCCCATCCCATTTTTCACAAAATTTTTATATTTTTTTGGAAAATATCACCATGTATATTTATACATATATCCATCCTATATCTTATTCGAATTTCGTCAGAAAGAGAGACTCCTACGGCCTCCATCCAGACGTCATCTTTTTAACTGTCGTAGGATTTTTTAAATGAACCATGTCTGGATGGAGGCCTTAGGAGTCTCTGTTTCTGACGAATTTTCGAATGGCATATAGGACGGAGATAAGGATGAATATACATGACGATATTTTTCAAAAAAAATATGCCCAAAAATAGGGCGGAGCAGCTATGTTAGCTGCTCCGAGGGGGCAGCCCCATTGACCCATATATACATACATAGGTCAATGGGGCTGCCCCGCCTATTTTTTTTTGTGAATTTTTTTATTTTTTTTTGAAAAATATTCATATGTATATGCATCCCTATATCCCTCCTATATGTCATTCGAATTTTGTCAGAAACATAGGCTCCTACGGCCTCCATCTAGACATGGTCGATTTAAAAATCCTGCGACCGTTAAAAAAATGACGTCTTGATGGAGGCCGTAGGAGTCTCTGCTTCTGACAAAATTCAAATGACATATAAGAGGGATATATGGATGAATATATATAGTGATATTTTTCAAAAAATAAAAAAAATGACAAAAAAAATAGGGTGGGGCAGCCCCATTTTTCCCATATATATATATATATATATATATATATGGGTTTTATCACTTGTGCCCTCCGAGATATCGCATATCAGTTATGCTCCTATCTTTTTGTAATATCAGTTGTGCCCTCACTTCTTTCTCCGTTATCACTTGTGCCCTTCCGTCAGATTAATCGTCAATGAGTTGACTTAACCATGGTTTTTTCAAACCTTGGTGTAGTTAAGACTAAGAGGGTATTATTGTCCAGACTCTTCTTCTTCCTCCTCCAACCTCCTCCTCCTCTCTCTCCACCCGGAGTTCGTCGGAGTTCGCCTGCGCCTGCACCGTGCACGACCACACCACGCCCTCTTGCTGCCCTAGCCATTGCCAGCCACATGCCGCCTGCGACCTCCCCCAAAGCCGCACGTGGCCCTTGCCCAGCCGCCAGCGGCAGTCCGCCCCTCAGCCCTCCAGAAACAGCTCAGGGGTATGGATTTTGATGGGAATTCTAGGTTTTGCTTTATGGATGTAGTTTCTAGAAACCGGGGAATCTGATGCGTGTGTTGATTGGTGCTCTTTTTTGGGCAGATCTTATGAAGAATCCGGTGGACGGCTTCTCAGCGGGTCTCGTGGACGATAACAATGTGTTCGAGTGGAGCGTAACGATAATCGGACCTCCGGACACGCTCTAGTGAGTTTTCTTGATGGATTCTTGTGTTATTGCTGGGCTTGAGGTTTGGAATGGACGTTGCGGCAATTTTAGGATTCCACAGGGTTTCGGTTGCAGCTTCTCAGTGGTTTGTTTTTGCAAAGTCCTGATCTTGGTTGGTTGTTGCCCTGTTTCAGTTGCAATAAGGGGTGTCATTTTGAAAGATCAGTTTTTTTTTCTGTTCATGTAATTTTTCTGCATTGTCCATTAACTTCAATAGACGTTCCTTTCGGAATCTAGTAGGTAGTTGCTGTCTCAATCCGACCTAGATATGGCGGCGCGGGGGAGGGGAGGGGGCGGCCCAGGGGAGCAGGGGCTGGGCGACGCGGGGAGGGGAGGGGCGACAGACTGGGAGGAGGTGCGGGGAGTTCGGGGCGGAGCTGGAAGGAGGTGCAGGTTGGGGAGGAGTTTCGGGCGGAGAGGGAGGAGGAGGAGGTTGGAGGAGGAGGAAGAGGATGTGGGAAGAGGAGAAGAAGAAGAGGATGAGGAAGAGGGTATAAAATGACCATATAACCCTTTTTTAAAATTAATTCCACTTATGTCCTCAAAGTTAACATTCGTTTGTACTGTGGATGGACGGTCACTAACCCGAAGGGCACAAGTGATAAAATAGCAAGAAGTGAGGGGCACAACTGATATTACCAAAAAGTTAGGGGTATAACTGATATTGCGATATCTCGGAGGGGCATAAGTGATAAAAATCCTATATAGAGAGAGAGGAAAGGGAACCTACTTTGCGAAGTAGGTAACCTTACCTACTTCACATCCATTTTCGCAATTTTTTTTATTTTTTTGAAAAATGCCACCATTGATTTTTATAATTATATCCCTCTAATATGTCAGAAACAGAGACTAATTTTGTCAGAAATATAGACTCCTACGGCCTCCATCCAGAACATGTAAAATACAGTAAATCTGTGACCATTTTTTTAAAACTAATCTGTGACCGTTAAAAAATGACTATCTGGATGGAGGTCGTAGGAGTCTATATTTCTAGCGAAATTTGAATGACATATTAGAGGGATATAGTTATGAAAATTCACGGTAGTATTTTTCAAAAAAAATAAAAAAAAAATGCTAAAAACGGATGTGAAGTAGGTAAGGTTACCTATTTTACAAAGTAGGCTCCCTTTCCTCATATATATGTATATATATGGGAGTTGAGAAAGCTGCACCCTAGGATGTAGCTAACTAGCTGCACTCGGTCATTTTTTCCATTTATTTTTAAGCTTTTGAAATGAAACCTGGGGGGATTTAAATCACCATATATCACCATGATATTATACCAATTTCAACTAAATTCGACACTTCTATCATCTCCATCAAGACTATCACATTTTAACGGTCTCAGAATTATTGAAATTGACCCTATCTAGATGGACATGTTAGGAATGTTTATTTTGCATTAAATTTGAAACACATATTCCACTCAATAAACTAAGTAAATCCCCATATGTTTCCTTCAAAAAAAACCAATGAGAAAAATACCTGGGTGTAGCTACTTGGCTGCACCACTGGGTGCAGCTTCCTTTTTCCCATATATATATATATATATATATATATATGAGGACAGAGAGGTTGTTTTGAGTAACAGTCAAGTTGGCGGTTACACAATGCAGTCCCCCCTCTATTTTTTCCGAAAATAAAATCTTGTATATTCATATATATAGATATCCCTCATATATGTCATCTAAATTTCATCAGAAACAGAGACTCATATGCCCCTCAATCTAGAACAGGTCGATTACAATAAATTTCAGACCGTTAAAATACATGTTCTAGATGGAGGGTATATGAGTATTTTTTTCTCAAAAATTCGAATGACATGTAGAAAGGATATATAGATGAATATACGTGGTGGAATTTTTGAAAAAAAAGGCGAAATTGCTCCGTGTAACAACCAACTTGGTTGTTACACAGAACGACCTTCTTTTCTCTCTTTATATACATATATAGGGAAAATTGGGTTGCCCCTAGGAGTAGCTAACTTGGCTCCTCCACCCCATTTTTCCTGTTTTTTTATATTTTCAAAAATAAATCCTGAAAAATCATCACTATATCCATATATTATGTCATTCAAGTTTCTTGATAAATAGAGGCTCCTACAGCCTCCATCTAGATAGTCGTTTTTAACGATCGCAGAATTGTCGAAATCGACCCCATCTAGATAGAGGTCGTAGGAGTCTTTGTTTCATACGAGATTTGAATTACATAATATAAGGATATAATAATGAAAATCCACAAAAGTATTTTTCAGAAAAATTTAAAACAAGGAAAATGGATGGATGAGCAAAGTTAGTTCCCCTTAGGGGCAATCCCATTTTACCCATATGTGTGTCTGTGTAAAATGGGGCTGCCCCCATAGGGGGGCTAACTTGACTCCCCCCGCGTCATTTCGCTTGTTTTTTTATTTTTTGAATATTTCTTCCGTGGATTTTCATCAATATATACCTAAATTATGTCATTCAAATTTCGCGCTAAACAGAGATTCCTACGACATCCATCCAGAAGGGTCGTTTTTAGCAATTCTATTACTGTTAAAAATTACGATCTTGATGGAGGCCGTAGGAGTCTCTGTTTCGCTCGAAATTTGAATAGCATAATATAGGGATATAGTGATGAATATTCACGGAAGAAAATTTTCCAAAAAAACGGACGAAATGGTACGGGGGGGTGCAAGTTAACCCCTCAGGGGGCAACCCCATTTAACCCTATATATATATAGGAGAAACTTCAAATGAGACAGGGACTCACCAATATTGTGGTGAACCCTCAATCACGTCCTTCTATCTTTGATCTCACGGTTGGATTTATTGATGCAATAATTAAATTAATTTAATGATTAGAAACCTATTTGGTCATTTTGTGTGATAACTATTTCACCTATTCCGACGCCGCTCTCCCCCGTGGGATCTTCGTCTCTTCTTCTTTCTTGCCCCAAATCAAAAGAGGGCGGCAGCGACACGAGTTGTTGCGGCGTTGGATCTTGTGCGCCTGGTGACGTGGATTAGTGGTTGCTTCAGACTGAGGAGATGTTGCAGGCACGTTCTGGATCGACGGAGGTGCTCATCTCCATGCGGAGGAGTGGTGATGGTGCGGTGGCTCTTCGCACGGTCGGTTGTGCTGGGTGCGATGGGCGGCGGCATCGCTCCAGGCGGATGGAGGAGATCGACGGATGAGCCGGGCTCCTGCGGCGGAGGAGCGATGGCGGGAGTCGTATTGTGGTGGATGCTCTTCCGAGCGGTGATGGCGTTGGGCGATGAGCTCCGCGTGGCGACACGCTTTAGACGGACAAGGTCAACATACAATGGCTTGCGCGAGGGCAAAGACCATCGATCGGAGGAGGCGGCTCATGCAAGGACCATTGAGCGGAGGAGGCGGCTGCGCAAGAGAGGTGTGGGAGACGAGGCACCGATTTACATTGTGGTTTAATTATTTTACATATATGACTTTAATATTTACAATTTCATTCACTTTTTTTAGAAATCTCATTTTTTATTTTCTTATTTTGCAGAGCTTTACATGAATTTTACAAAGGCGCAATATACTATTACAAAGACTCGCGGAATTTTTACAAAACGAATACACATTTTACAAATAGACTGAAGTTTACAAAGAAGAAATCACTCTTACAAACTCGCTAGAGTTACAAAATAAATGTACCCCATTATCAAATAGAAATAACCATTTACAAAATGAAAATATAGCAAAAATAAAATCATTAATGAAATTACAAAGAGGAAAATATAATTTTACAAAAATTCATTGTACTTTACAAAGCTATGGTTGATTCCAGAACGTTTGGAATAAAATTAGGAATTAACCAATAAATGCATTAGTGAAAATACCAAATCGAGAAAAAGCTTAGAATGATAATTTGAAACCAATAAATGAATATCGAATTTAATTAAATTGAGATGACAAAATACCCTTTTGGATGAGCTTTTTGATGCAACCGTCAGATTGAGATCTGATGAATCTGAGCGATGGCTCACCACAATATCGGTGAGACCCCACCTCATTTGAAAGGGTATATATACATATACATATAAAGAGAGAGAGAGGGGTTGTTCAGATTCATCGTGATTCTTCACATATTCACTTGTACATTCTTCAGATCTCATCGGACCCCCGTACCTTCTTCTAATACTTAGGTTGACCAGAGCCTAAGTATAGGGTGACCCGATGCCCGTTGTATATACCTTCCTAAAAAGAGTGGACATCCATCTTGAGAAATAATTCAAAGGGTGGACATCCATCATCCATTAAATGAATGGTTTTGGCTCCTCTAATCCTTCGTATATATATTTACAACAACTTTTGCTATAAAGTAATTCATAAAAATAACTCCACCTTAGCCTTAGGATTTTCTCTTGCTCTGTGACGTAATTATCAAGCCCAACCCTAATTATATTGCATGTTCCTTTAGATCGAATAATTGGACCTTATTAATTAAATCACTAATAAAAGTCAACCTGCTCACTTGAGGGGTCATGTGCCACTAGAGGCCGTATACAGCGCTGGCAGGATCCGTTGTGGTGGACACCGATCGGCATCAGAGACCGGACCCCGACCCCTCTCGTTGACCCGTTACCTATTGTGCTTCGGCGAGTAGAAATTTTCTAGTTAAA